>KN824908.1:0-53516 GCA_000827395.1 Paxillus rubicundulus Ve08.2h10 | reverse complement strand
AAGTTGATTGAAAGCATGCCTAGGAGGGTTGAGGCAGTGATTAAGGCCAAGGGATGCTATGCCAAGTACTGATATTTGCAAAATACCCTAATTTATCATAGAGTACATAGACCATTGCAATGGTGTTACTGTTTTATAATTGGCATATCTCCACAGCCCCTGAAGTAAATCACATGACTCAGGGACTTATTTGTAGCCAGGAGTGACTACTACAATGCGCATCACCAGAGCTAAGCGATATTCTCATGCCCTTTTGTGATATGCTTTGCACATTGCATTTAGGCCAAACATTGCAACAGTTTATGGAGTCACTGTAGATGACTCCAGTTCTACTAATTTTTGGATTATTCAGCAATGCCTAGACTACAAATTCCTGGACATTGAACATTGGATAATCATCTCCAGCTGGCATGTCACTTTTGATGAGACCAGAACCATCTCAACACATGACCTTGCTCCATGAAATGTCCCCACTGTTGGGGGACAGTGGAAGGGACTACTTCCAAGGTAGTGTGAGCCAGAACATCAGGACCCAGAAGAGGAGAACTTGGAGTCCTGTACCTCCTGCACACACAGAATAATGGGAGCTGACAACACACCTCTGGAAGACCCCCAGGATACTCCAGAGGTACAACAACAACCACAAGCTGACCAAAATCAGGACTACCAAATGGCTGTGGACAAGGAGGCTGCACATAAGACTCAGTGCCATGACAGACAACAACTGGAATCCACTGTGGAAACTCCAGATACTCTGGACATTTTGGAAGAGGACCCAGAAATCCTAGGGGCCTTTTCAGCATCCATGGAAACCCTTGAGGACTTCATCTTTGCAGGTACAGCAAACTCTGAGTCCAATCTATCCCTTCCAGGGACAATCTGGGAAGCCTATGTAGGGCCTGACACAGAACACTGGAAGTCTACAGTGGAAGAAGAACTCCTAAATCTCAACTCCAACCATTTGTATGAGACCAGCCCCATTCTGGAAGGTGTTACCCCTATAACTTCCATTATTTGGTATGTTCCTACAGACAACATGGTAGCAGACATCCTCACAAAGCCTCTTGTTTTGGAATGGCTGTTAAGTCCAGTTCCTCCAGGCTGTCCAGAGCTATTGGAGGTACTCAAATGGACTTCAGCTTCAACTTATGTGTTGTGCCCTTGTCCAAGTTCAGTCCAGTATTTGGCAGAGAAGCAGAGTGACAGAGTGATGGAGGAGTGGCAGAGCAGAGAAGCAGAGCAATGGACAAGTAGAGGATTAGAGTGTTGGAGAGACAACAAGAAGACTAGCTTCAAGTTGTTGATGGGGGACTTAGAGGACAGGACAAGAGGAGTGACTTCAGTCAATATTTGAACTGCAGAATACAGAATACAAGAAGGGTTTATATACTACAGTGACAAGTAAACACAGAGGGCACCAGAGTACTGGAGTGGAATGTAATATGAGTCAAAGTATTGGGAAAATAGGGAACAAGTCAGAACAAGTCAGGATGAGTTGGAATGAGTCAGAATGGAATGAGTCAGAAGATGGAGTTAGTAGATATGTCAAGTGTCTGTCAAAAGTGTAAAGGATGAATGAACAAGGCACAGGACAGAAGTATTAGAGATAAGTGGAAAGGTGGAATTGGAGATAAGCAGAAAAGTGGAAAAGCAGACTTGATCCAGAGTAGGCTCTGCAAGAGTGGAGTTGACTTGTGTGACATGGAATATGACAACAACACTGGAGATTTGTTCAGGGCATGGGACTATGAATGTGCTCAAATGGGAGTGACCAAGTACAGTGAACTCCAGAAACTTGGGGACCCAAGATCCATGGCTCTGCTCTGCAATCCATCCAGAGCTGCTCAGAATCACAGAGTCCACTCAGAGTCCACTCAAAATCACTTGGGATCACATAAACTCCATGGGGTCCATCCAAAACTCATCCAGACTGTTGTACTATCATCTCATCCTTTCCTTTCTATCACTCCCAAGCTCCCAGGGGTATTCCTATCATTATCTTATATCACTTAACCTCATATCCCATATCTGTCCATGTTCCTGTTCCTAATCCCCTGTCATTATTAGCGAGCAATTCTCCACCCATTCTGCTATAAATATATAGTTACTTTTCCTTTTGGATTGCTCAGTTGTTCTTTGCCCTCCTTAGGCAGCTGAGGTGAGTTTACTTTATACCTATTGACTACTCCTAGCTAATCCCTAGTAGTCCAGACAATCACTGCCCTTTTATAGTTTTTGTCACCATTATGCCATGGTAATGGTCTTATCAGGACTTGACCCAGAATGATAAGCCTCATGCAGCAAACACACCAGCAATTTCAATGCTTTTCAGGGCTGAGAGTACATTTCAGAATTGAATTGTAAAATATTACATTATATATACCCTTATATGTGGATGAGAAATACCATATTTAAGTATTCAACACAATAACCGAGAAAATATTATATCATGTGAAAGATTCTGAGTGAGCTAAAAAGATAATCTTTTATGAGGTCATAAAATGTGGGTCAGAATATTAAACTATGAAAAGTATTGTGAAATATATTATGAGGTGTGAAAAACACTCATACCCCTGCCACTTCAATGTTTTTAATGCCTTATAATATATCTCATAATATATTTCATAATTTAATATTCTAAACTACATCTTATGACCTCATTAAAAAAAGGGTTACCTCAGTCAGAATCTTCCACACAATATAATGTTTTATTAGGAATTGTGTTGGACCGAAGTTGCGACACCGAGCGCAGAGCACTAGTGATGATGTAATTCATGAAGCCCCTGCTGAGAAGCCTCAGAGCGGGATGGCACAAGTCCGCATTACATATTAGGAATATGCACAGGACAAAGAGAATGGACCAGTAGACTGCAGCGCATGAGCTAATGACTCGGAACGGCGCAGTGGCTACGCGTTCTCTTCGCACGTGCGCACTGCTCCATGATCAATCGCCACACTACCTCTTCTGATTGTTCTCTTCGTTTCCGCAGTGGTTCTACAAGGTCCGTGTCCTTGCGAGGAAGAGTCGTCACGCATGCGTGAGCGTCGAACACCATACCATCATGCATGCTTTCAAGCGTGTTCCCATTAGTTTTTCCTTTCTCCAGAGATGTAGTCCACCATTCTTCCATACTGCTTCCCTCGAATTTTTCCAGTTCCGTTACGACCGCTGCGACGGGGACCTCCCCGCCCGTAACATCCTGCGTGATGCGGCGCACGATGTGAGGTATCACCGTGCTCTTCTGTTTCCGAAGACAATATATGAAGAGATCGATGACTTCTTCCCTTTCCAAACGGCGTATCTCGTGCAGGAAACACCTTGCATCCCCCCGAAAGCCAGGAACTTCAAACAAGCAAATCTGCTTTTCTGACCCTGGCAAGTTGACAGGGTGTCGCTTGCTCTTATTGGTGCAGGTCTGCGAGTCGGGGTGGTAGTCGCTCACGGGGGTGCCAGCAATGAGATTGACCAGAGAACTGACACCAACGCCAGTGTGACCAAAGATCACGACGACATAGGGCTCCTTGCCCTGGCACAGGTGATATTTCAGTACTTGTTCACGGGTTAGAGCGAGACATGGTTTGAACTAACTGTAAGTGGTTGCGATGGTGGGCCTGTTCCGTCATGGGACGGACACCAACTGGACAAACATCCAGCCTCCATAATCGAATGAAAGGTAGCGGGAACCACTAGTAAGAGCGGTGAGGTGAGAGAAAACTTATCAGGAGATGTTTTGCGTTAAGTTAATCGCAGTTCAAAATAACGTCCGTGCTCCCAAGTAGCGGGCATGTGTCGTCCTCTGCACCAGGCGCCTGAGGTGCGTGCCCAAGGCATGCGCCTAACTGTTTGGGTCGTAATCAATTTGGTCAGTGATATGCCTCATGGTGAACACGACTCGATAAGCACGAGGTAAGTTTTGCACGTAGTTTACTTAGGCTATCCTCGGAATTACTGAAGACAGTTGTTGGCAGTTGTTTGGCAAAGGCTTTAGAAATAAACACCAAAGTTGCTTTTTTGACCGTCTCCGACATCACCAATAAGCCTTTTCACGTTGATGCTCTACTCTCTTGAAATCGCGACACCGATCCCATCGAATATCCGACTGATAGGGACTGTGATTTCCGAGCCAGTACTGGTCGCGTGTTATGACCTGCTCAAGTAACTGTCAGTATCCATGTTTTCTGAGGGGGCAGCCTCGTCATCTCGAACCACCATGATTGTAAGTTACTGAACTCGTGAGAATCTCCCTACATTCACGCCTCTGGCTCAGAGAGTCAGAGGGGTCACTTTCACGAGTGGACGATTGTAATTCCTGCTATTCATGAGTCATCGCATGACCTCAAGGACTAATGCATATGTTTTCCGAATCAATTGTTCCACCTTCGCTATGGCTCTCAGGTCAGTTGTTTCCACAGTTCAGGGGGTTATACTCCCCTCCGAATGTGAACGTATGCGATATACGACATTGGGATAAGCGTTCATTCACCCCAAACCTAGGCATGCCGACTATCCTTTAGGATGGTCGTTTGCTGACTGCGAGAAAGGTAAGTAATTGGTCTATTTCGAAATATCGTACACTAGTTGATTATTCGAAAGATCTGTAGGAACAAATACAAGTCGAGGGACGATACGAGGTACATCAGATTCATTGATGCAACCTACTTTGGTCTAGGTGGTCTTTTGGGTCCTCTACAATGTTTGGAGATGAGGGCCCTCACTGCCCTTTCCGACTCAACCTTTCTCCCTCCCCACGTAGCGTCATCGCGCGAGACTGTAAGTGTGGTCACGCATGCGTGGTCAACAAACTTCATGCCCTTCTGTGATTCCAGACTCCCCCCATTTCTCGACCACCAGTTCTCCATTGCCCCATGTTCCCTTTCCAAACGGGTTACAACAGCAGCGATAGGGACCCGGGAACCGACGGCGCGTACCACTTCGCTGTAATAGCCGGGGACGATTCCATCTTTTGGCACCAAGCAATTGATGAGGAGATCAATTCCTCGTTTCTTGTCCACGTCAACGATGCTGGTTATGATGTTCTTGTGTTTCACCCCCCCTCCAAGCCCCGGTATGTCGTAAATGGACACCTCCTTGTTATCTATCGTCGTCTCATATGATCTCGCCTTCGTGGTGCATTGATCAGTATTGTTGTTGACTTGTGCTTTTTCCTTGGCGATAATCAAATTGACAAGGGAGCTGATGCCCATTCCCGTTCTTCCCACTACAACGACGACATAGGCACCCTGGACGCATATTGTGAGCCTCTGCTAATCAATGAGGATGATTCTGATTCCGACTTTGTTACTCGACATTTGTCCGAATCCACACTTGAGCTAGATGGTATAGGTGGAGGGGCACGATTGATGGTCAGAGGGTGTTACATCACCACACCTGCCCAGCAGCCGTTTTATATCGACCTTACATGTACAAAAGGTTCCTTTCAAGATTGCTGCCTCATGGTAACCGCGCGTCCAACTTGTTTTGGCGCTGGCGTCTGTTAAATTTTCTGATAATCAGGCTGATTGGAGTGATAACTCCCAATGGGACCATTTACTAATTGAGGCCTCAAGCTCAAGGCTTCATCTCGATCAGAAAGCAAAATTCAGGTGCGGTCGATTTGGAGCTCCCCCGTTTGTTGAAGGCTTATCGGATAGCAGTGACTTGAAAATCGTATATGTTATGGTACGTCTCACTCATGCGCAATACAGTAACTTCCTCATAATGCATACTGTTGGGAGCCTCAAAGTTCGATGCATTATGAGCATGCATTTTGGCACAAAGCGCCGTACCTCGCTGGATTTTCTCTCAAAAACTTTTGCACTATCCGGTATCACCTTATGCATTATCAGAAAGTCTACTGAATTCCTTACAAAGGAACTCGTGATACATACATCAGGGAAGAAAAGAAAATCTATCATATGGTCATGGCGCTGATGGTATTGGGTTGTCTTTTCTTCACGGTTTCCCTGATGCAACCACTACTAGAACCTGTGCAACAGGTTTGCCTTAAACGAATGACCACAAAGGATGATTTCTGGGAATACCTAATGAGCGTGAATCGTCCATCTAGGAGGTAAAGGTAAAGGTTGACTATAATTGTATGAGCACATGGCTGATGTGAACGATGAAGGCCCTGCCTATCATAATCATCAAGAACTAGAAAACATGAGGGTCGGACGTTTCTAGTATGCGTAGGGCAGATCTGGGGGGTATCCAGCGCCTCTCACGTACGTGAACCTCTTCGTCCCATTACAGTTCCTCCAAATCAGGCTCCTCACTGCCTGCGTTGACTGATATCGTTGCTCGTACAACTCCATGTTATAAGAAACGTCTTCGCGTGAAAGCGTCGTCACGCATGCGTGGTCGACGAACTTCATGCCCTTGGCTGCCAGCGTTTCACCATTCTTCTTCGGCCCCGACCACCAGTCTTCCATCGACCCGCCGTGCTTCTCCAAACCTGTCACAACTGCAGCCAGAGGTACTCTCTCAGGGACCGCAGATCGGACCGCATTGTAATGCCCCTTGACGATACCACCCCCTGGTTTCAAGCAGTATATGAGGAGGTCGATGCCACGCTCAGTGTAGAGCTGGGCGATGGTTATTGCAGGGTCGTAATCGTTCCCGAATCCAGGGATATCATAAATGTCGAAAGCGTGTCCGTTGATATCCATCCTATAGGCTGCCGGAAACTGCGTACAAGGCTGAATGTCGGTGTGAAAAGGTGCGTCTTCGCGACCTATTATCAAGTTTACGAGGGAACTGACGCCCATTCCAGTTCGTCCGAATACGACGATGACGTGCACCCGGTCGCCCTTTGTGATCATGATCATGAGGATCATGGACGCTGTCTGGACAAGCACTCCAGGAGGGGTGTGTGGCACTCACATTGTCCACAGGCATTGGCAGCACAGGGGATTTGCGTTCGAGCGGGTTCAACCTGCGCAACCGAGTTGACATGGACGTTTCACTGCCAGTGAAAAGCCTGTTAGCAATAAAGGATTTTGGCACCATATGGGTGGACGCGTGTGTGGGGAATTGGGCTCGAGAAATCGCACACCTTTTCTCCTGTATGATGGAGGTTTAAAGCATTCCAGCGAATGAAAACGCCTCATGGCAAGCGTGCAGCACTTTGGCTGCATAGTGACGAAGTAGAGTTTACACCCTTGCAACACGCTCCCCCACTCTTGTCCCGTCTTTGTTCTCGGGATCACGGAGTTACACAAGTTGAGCCTTATCTCTCGTCCTATTCTGCGCCTATAGATACTGGCACAATAGGACCGTCCCAGCGACCGTAGCTGGCATGGACCTTGCGTGTTGCCAACTACAGCTTGTCCTCATGCACTGACATACTCCAGAGCTAGACAAACAACAACATCAAGCGATTGACGGAGGAATGGATGGGGGACTAGAAAGCTTCCGTTTAGAAGATGGTGTAGCCTTTAACGAAAAGTGATGTATATCTCGTCCAAGTGACAATTAGAAGACTTATAGTGCTTGTACGTGCAGGCATGCATAGATAACGTCAACCAATAGGCATCGACACGTAGACTCCTCGTTGCAATTTGGGGATATCCATGATATATGCACGGATATACACATGGCGCTGACAGTACTTCAAGTTGTCTTCCAAGTTGCGCCAGTGTGTAGAGAGCCTGTACATGCTACAATATAGCATGCACGGGTTCTATATACGTACCCAAGAATTTATTGTATACCGTCCATAAGACTGCCGAGAGCAATAATAACATCTGTTGGAACCATCATAACACCACGCCCCGACGTACGCCTTTAATATCGAGTATGTCTCCTCGGCCCAACCATCCCACGACTTCCCGTCTTCGTCGTGTGGCAATTCCTCAATATGAGGCCCTCCATCGCCTTTTGTGACTCCACCACTCTCGCCTCTAGCTTGGGATCGTTCGTGCTCGCAATGTCCAAGGTCGTGACGCAGGCATGATCAGCGAACACCATCCTCCTCCCTTTCAAATCAGCCTCGTTCGTCGTCCACCACTGATCCATCCTCTCAGAATACCTCTCGAGACCTGTTATGACAGCGACGATAGGCACATCGTCAGACACCGCCGATCGTATCGCATTGTAGTTTTGCACGCCGGCGCTCGCATCTCCCCTCGTTCCGCGCAAACAATTGAGGACGAGGTCGATGCCGAATTGCGAATCGAGTTCTCGGAGGGATCTGATTATGGCCGCTGTGGTAGATTTAGAGGAACCGAAACCGGGGGAGTCGATGAGTCGGAAGGAGCGCCCATGGAGGGTGAAAGAGTACGCAGTGAATGTTTTGGTACAGGGGCTGACGTCGGTGGAGATTGGCGCGTTTGAGGTGCCGGTGATCAGGTTGGTCACTGAGCTGGCGCCAACACCTATTTGGCCTATGATGACGATGTTAAAGATATCCTATGTTGCAGAACGTTAGTATGGAGGTGGATAAAAGATTTGATTGAGATGAGAAGGAGATAAACGGAGACATACCTGTGCGGCGTCTTTATGGGCCAACTTTTTCACAAGGTCGTCGATAATAAAGAATCTGGAATCCTTGCGAAGGAAGGAAGGCAGAAAGTGCATGACGATGATATGTAGCGGGGCACGTTAGTTGACGAATAATCGACAAGCCAGGAAAAGGCGTGGATGAAGTCCTTTTAGTAGATTGCGTAGAGCAGGTGGCAAGTGCTTGGTAGCAGTGCAGGGCTAGCTGTGGCAGTTGGGTCGTGTACCACCCAACATAGCCTGGCACACACACGTGTACCGAGTCAGATCACTCACTTGGCGTCAAGGCAGGCCTCCATTCGATACTGGTAGACAGGCAGCTTGCCAGACGACGGGAATCGGGTCACCTCCACTACAGGTCCATATATCGCCACAGAAGGACTCCCAGGATACAGCAGAGGACAGGACGTTGGCACGTTCCCTACCGTTTCTACACTGCCACTCAGTACTGTCGAAAGTCTACGTAGGCGGCACTGGCAAGCACCGATTGTATCATTACCAGCCAAGACCACTGTCATCCAGGTAGCCATTGGCGGGCTGGTAGTACTTATGGGCCTGTAGGACGTGGACGTGGCGTCACGATGTCACCGCCGCAATAGACGATAAACTAATCAGTGCCAATACCCATCCAATTTGTCTGCACGAGCCACACGATACGCAGTCTGAATCTGACATTTCTCAAGAAGCAGTGATCATTCGGTAGTATCGTCGTAAGTCATCGGCGAGTGGGACTTGAATTGACACTCCATTTTACATTTCAAAGCAAAAAACATAACGAAAGACCGGAAGTTGCCAGAGACAGGTGGTTGTGTGCTACATCTGTACGCGCGCGCTGTCATTGAGCATATCAGCCATCTCGGGTTGGTCGACAGTCTCAGCAGACCTAACTCCGTCGTACTGGACGCCAAAGCTCAGCCCTGTGATCGCGATAGTGCACGACACGACGCGGTAGAGAATATAATCATCCTCTTGATCCGGGCCCAACACAAAGTGCTGGCCCACGAGGGTCTGCGGTTAGCTGAGGAAAGCATGCACGCTTTCGGGCGTTAAGTTCTCCATTTGCGGTCTGTCTTGGGGTTTGATGAGTTCTGGGAGCAGAGGGGGGGAACGAGGGGTCCGAATCTCGTCGGTTGCACTGGCTTTCAATTATGGGCCAGGACGTACATCAGATCCCTTATTCTTGTTAGCACTAGATTGATGTAAATTCAGTGGGAGGTCACGAAATAGTCGTGGTGCGTGGAAGCGACTGTCTATGGCCCAATAACATAACAAGCAGTGGTGATTGTGCAGCAAAAAAAACAAATGACAATAAGATAGGGGCTCTCGAGGCCATCTCTAGTTATTAACCCAATTATCACCCCCACACCTATGCATGGACTGCCAGAGAGCGTGATCATGGAAAATCAGACGTAGTATTGCGGTGAAGCATGAGGGAGAATAACTTCAAAAACCGTTGTAGCCCCAAACGTAGAGCAAAGGTTTACCGTGGACCATGCGTTCCCGGATCAGGAGCGATCCGAGTTACAGTAGGATGCTGCCTTTGTTGGGCCATGAAGATTTGCAAGGTTGGCTCTGTCGACCTGAACTACAGCAAACGCTTGGAACATCTGCGTGGACTTGGCGGTTCGCTAAGCATTCTCTTCAATGAATTGAAGTTCATCTGGACGGTTGCGAGGTGAAGGAAGGATGCGGAAAAATTTTGTGCTTCTCGCAAGCCACTGGCACTTTGCATATCACATATCTTCGCCGCTACAAGCAGGTAATGGACAAATGATCTTGGGACAGTGATGCTTCGTGGTCAATGATGTAGAATGGAAAGCCTGGCAAAATACACTGTACCAGATTGGACCCAAGCCAGGCAGGTCAGGTGGGGGATGGATGTATGCATGACGGGCTACGTTAAATATATAGGAGAAAGTTGCAACTCTCAAGAAATACTGGACGGATAATTGGCGCGTTGCTTGGTGATCTCTGGACTCCTGGGTTGGCTCCAGTTGGTCCTCCCACCTCAACAGGATCCCGGAGACACTCAAGGTCAAGGTAAGGTGTGTGGCCGTTGAGACACACTGAAAATACATCGACAGCATAGGACTACAGAAGGTGGCGATGGGTGCAGACGAGAGAACCTGGATGGCATCCGTGGAGCACCCGATCGTTTTCCTGCGCAATGTAGCGGGTGTCGATGCAACAGGAGTTGTCAATGAGAACGGTGACATGAGCCTGTGAACGAGGAAGCAGTCCTTCGGCAGAAATTATCGAGCGTCGATCCTCGAAGCGTGAAAGCTGAAATAGGGATTCATCCGCAAGTATCCGCTGCTCCGTACCAAACCAAGGGATTTGCTGGCACGACTCAAAGAGTTGCTTCCAAGATAGCACCGACATGTGGCAGGAGGAGGATGGCCACGACGGCGCCCGTGTACCAGACGGTGACGTAGTATCATTGCGAGGTCGAGAACACGTAAAGGTGCTGGCGGAGCTCCGTATGCCAATTGGTATAGTCGTGGCAGTAACAAGCATAATGTCAGTGATTTTGGCGTTGTCTTGCACGATTGGAAACCTTTGCAAACGATTCGTGCTTGGACAATCGGCCCGCACATTGCCGCGTCGTACAACAGGCCATGACTAAATCTGCCTTCTCGTAGGTTTCATTCACAGAGAAAACCACCAGCGGGGGCTGGCAACTTGAACCATCCTAGCGACCACCAGTCAACATCTTCGACGAAATCAAGGTCATCTCGTAGCGCCGTTGCGCTGAGTTGTGTATGCAAGACAGTATACCTGAATCATTCGATAGACCTCTAGAACAAGTTGTCCTAATCCAGCCCACCGACCTCAAATCATCCCCCATAATCCCAAATCCATTTTCGATTCTTATAGATAATCTATTTTCCTTGCACATATAAGCTCCCTGCTCTTTCCATCTCTCCCTCTCCCACATCAGCTCGTAACCACCTGCACCACATATGGACACTTTCAACGAGCCGTACACCAGAGCAGGTGACGACATCTCCCTCGATGCCGTCCGCGAGCAGGTACGTGCTCTCGAAGAAGTGCACAAGGCAAACGGCGTGCAGCTCTCAGGAAGGATCATACACGTTTGCCACTACCTCCCCGTTCTGCCCACTCTCACATCCAACACCTCTCCAGCTGCAGCAGGCGTACTCAGCCCCCCTCCGTCCCCGCCCACTGTCCCTGGCGATGTACCCGCTAGCCCCACGTCTGAATCCGGGGACGAGGCTGAGGCTGGGCGACCCCAGCCCTCGGTCCAGTCGAAGCGTTGGAAACTCGCCCCCAGATATGGCCACGCAGCTATGATATCAGGCGTCCGTTCCCTTTCTGCAACGCATGACCAGCTCATAGTGGGCTGGACGGGCGATATTCTATCGTCCCTATCCGTAGGTACCGCCTCCGCCGAGGAGAATGACCTCGGCACCGGGGAGCAGTGCATCCCGAGCCACCTTGTCAGCGAGGCAGATAGAGAGGCGCTTGAGGCAGAGTTGGTCGGCTACGATGAAGACGGCCAGGGTCAGGGGATCGAGGGGAACAAAGGCAATATCGAGTACGTGCCTGTGTGGCTCGAGGATAAGGTTGGCCATGGACACTATGATGGGTATTGCAAGACTAGTGAGTGTTCTCGTTTCATCCTTTCTTTCGCTTTGTCGTTTTTATTCGCGTCTCTTCACCATTAAATATTGTCGTCTTTTCTTCTGTCTTTGGTTCCTCTGCTTCTGCACACACGACCCCCGACAGGATTGTCCTCCGCTTTCGGATGTTCTGCCTTATTTTTCCGGGTCTTCTAAACGTTTTGGCGCCTTGATAGATTTCATATCTTGGGCGTTTGTTACGTTGACACGTTTTACCACGGCTCGCTTTTCGTGGCATGAAGGTTTTCCGGCGATCAGCGAATATGCGAAAGATCTGCGGTGATTGCACGGATCTTTGGATTGGGCTAGGTTGCTTCGTGCCTCATTGTGATCAACATTTCGGCATCCCCGCCTCATTTCGGGTCGTGTATTGTCCCTCACTCTGTGTTCTGGCTCGGACATTCTCATGACCTGTTGTTCTTTGCACCTTTCGTGCCTATACGCGCCCCCTGCGTCGGTGCTTGTGTCCCTCTGCAAATGCGACGAACGCCCATCGGCAATTAACGCCATCAACTTCCCTTCAACCTTCTTTGGGCCTATCTTCCCTTCCATCCCCTTCTAACCAATACAATCGTCATATTTTCCGGTCTCTTTATATCACATCTTTGGGCTTTTTTCCTTCATTCTACACTGTTTTGCTTTCCCCGCCCCTTCCATCCTTCCGCACTTGCCCTTCCCTCGCTCGATCTCTTGCCATCTCGGAACTGACCCCCCACCTAAACGCCCTTAACAGCTCTCTGGCCCCTCTTCCACTACCTCCTCTGGCAGGATGTTGCTACAGAGTATGCATCGGCAGATGCACACTGGGTGCATTACGAGCAGGTATGTTTATGCTCTCCGTGTCTCATTATCACATCGCTAACCATCAATTATCCCTCACACCCCACACTCGTGTACGCACATGAAGGCAAACCAAGCCTTCGCAGAACGCATTGCATCCGTGCTCAAACCGGGAGATCTCGTTTGGGTACATGATTACCACCTTTTGCTCGTCCCGAAGTTGCTGAGAGGTGTGGTGGGCGAGAGAGGTACCGATGTGTGAGTGCTTTCTCTATTCCTTGCTTCCTTTGGGGAGGGAGACAGTTGGAATAAATGGTGTACAGAGTGTGCTGACATTGGTAACGTGTTTATCACAGGATCATTGGGTTGTTCGTCCACACGCCGTTCCCGAGTTCGGAGGTGTTTAGGTGCTTGCCGCGTAAGTTGGCTTGTGGCTTTCGATATCACGCTGAATTTTTCTTTCTGTGATCCAGGCCGCAAAGAGATCCTTGAGGGAATGCTCGGTTCCAATCTCGTTTGTTTCCAAACTTACTCGTACTCGCGCCATTTCACCTCCACCTGTGTCCGCGTCTGCGGTTACGAAACGACATCCCGTACGGCTCCAGCTCTCCCCTCCAACACCTCTTCTGTCCTCAGCACATCTGGTGGCACTACCTCGTCCCTCGTCCCCCTCACCCTTTCCACCAGTAAATCCTCATCCAACTCAGAAAACAAATACATAGGAATCGACGTTCAAGGACACGTGGTGGCCGTGTCCCATTGCCCTGTTGGCATCGATGCAGAGCGCGTGGCGAGGGATACGTTGAGGCCCGGTATCCAGCCCAAGCTTGAGGCGCTCAAGGCATTGTATGCGGATAAAAAGATCATTGTGGGGAGAGATAAATTAGATGTCGTAAAAGGTGTCTTGCACAAGGTGGGTTGTGTCTTTGGGGTATTCGCAGTGGCCTCGTCAAAACCTTTACCTCGTGGATACGGGATACTGATTATGTGTATGCGTACCTATAGCTCCGAGCATTCGAAAAGCTTCTGCAGGACTACCCGGAGTGGCAAGGCGAGGTCGTGCTCATCCAGGTGACATCCCCTGCACTCTCGGATTCCCCCAAGTTGGAACGTCAAGTGTCGGAACTGGTTTCCCATATCAATGGAGAGTATGGAAGTTTGGATTTTATACCCGTTCATCATTAGTATGTCTTCCCTGTCTTTCGATCTTTTCGCTTTCTTCGCTCCTTTGTTTTCTTACTTCTTTTTCTCGCGCACACATCCCACCGAACGTTGGCTAACCGTAGCGCATCTCCGCCCAGCCACCAAACCCTCAAGAAGGACGAATTCTACGCTCTTCTCTCCGTCGCTGACCTGGGAGTGATCACACCGCTACGAGATGGCATGAACACGACCTCGATGGAGTTCGTCATCGCTCAAGAGCGTACGAAGCGTTCGCCACTTGTCTTGAGCGAGTTTATGGGTATCAGCCAGCATATGGGAGATGCACTTCAGGTTAATCCTTGGAATCTTGGGGTGCGTGTTTCCGTACTTCCGTCAGTCCAGCGGCGATGGCTTTGAACTAGGCTGATGGTTGATTGCCTTGTGTCGGTCGGGGTGTTGGTTCGTTTGGCGGGTACGCGTTGGGCAACAGGACGTAGCAGCAGCGATGAACACTGGTCTTCTCATGTCATCCGCATCCAAAGCCGCCCGCCACGCTGCGCTTCACAAAGTGGTCACTACGCACACCTCGCACACGTGGGCAGCCGTCCTCGTCAAGATGCTTCTTTCCCAGATCAACGGACAGTCGCATGCAAAGGGGACGCCTTATCTTCCCAAGGAATCCTTGAAGGAGAAGTATAACAAGGCAGGGAAGAGGTTGTTTCTGTTCGACTATGATGTGCGTACACCCCTTTCCCGGGTTCTCCATAGTGGCCGGCGGGAAGAGGGAGGATGATACTGATTCGGTGAACCGCTGAATAGGGTACGCTCACGCCTATCGTTAAAACACCTTCGATGGCAGTACCTTCTCTCGACGCCCTGAGCGCTCTCGCGAAGCTAACCTCGGACCCCAAAAACATCGTCTACATTGTTTCTGGCCGTGACCAAGAATTCCTCGAGATGCATCTAGGACATATCAAACACCTCGGCATGAGTGCCGAACACGGGGGGTTCATACGTGATCCCTCCAACGGTAACAACGGTGCCATTATCAAGGAAGAGCAATGGGTGAATTTCACTGAACAATTGGACATGGAGTGGATGGAAGAGGTTGCTGAGATATTTAGGTATTATACGGAGAGAACGACGGGGAGTCATATCGAGATCAAGAAGAGCTCGATTACTTGGCATTATCGGGCCAGTGACCCTGAGTGGGGGTGAGTACTGTTTGGTCTGGAAGTTATTTTGAAAACGACATGATGCTGACGGGTTCGCGTTGTGTAGGTTGTTCCAGTGCAGACAGTGCCAGGACTTGTTGGAGAATAACTTGGCGCATAAACGTCCCATCGAGGTCCTTGTTGGAAAGAAGAATTTGGAAGTGCGCCCTCTGGCTGTCAACAAGGTATATCCAAGCCCCCCAGATTATCTATGGACGCATTCCCTAATGAAGACGGCGTTACCTTCTCTAGGGTGAAATCGTCAAGCGCATCGTATACATGAACCCCGATGCCGAGTTCATCTTCTGCGCCGGTGACGACAAGGTAACACGAGCCTTCTTCTCTCGTTGATCATACCAACAGTAGTACTGACACGACCATCCACACACAACAGACCGACGAAGACATGTTCCGTGCCCTCCACGTCTTCCCTCCCACCCCGTCCGGCAAAGCGACCCTCGAGGCCCCCCTCTCTGTAACGCTCGTCGACAAGTCAGCGCCTCTTGAGGTCCAACTTGCTATCGGCCCCGACGCGATCTTCACCACTTCCGTCGGACCCAGCTCGAAGCGGACGCTCGCGAGCTGGCACGTAACGGCGCCGTATGAGGTCGTTGACCACATGCTGCATCTCGTGGGCGAGACGAGCCGCAGTAGGACAGTGGACGGGTTGGATGCAGAGGACGCGCCAGCGAAGGGTTATCTTTGAGTGGTGGGCGAGTGGGCCTCAGTGGGGCAGACCTGGGCAAGCGGAGCCGTTGTATGGGGCATCCGCACTGTCATCGTGACATGTACACATATGCTGACACTTGTACATATAGTAAGACGACTAGACGACTATAGATCGACCGTTTTCTTCTGTTCCTTGTCTCCCTCGTACTTTTGCAGGACGTACACGAGAATGTCTTCGATGCGAATATATATATATATCCGATCTATCTGGCCACTTTGTCGTTATTTCTACGTATACGCTAGCAAAACCAGAAAGTCGGACGTTCGAGATTTTGAAGTCGAAGGTGATGGTGAAGTCTTGGTCCCCCGTGTGGACATTCCCTTGTTAATCTTGCTACTTCTCTCCTATCACGAGTCTCGTATATGATATGCTCTAGACCACAATGCTGGCGATATATATGTCGGTAAGCATTATGGCCAAGGCGCCCCCAGGTCCCAGAGCTTCTCAGCCTGAGAGGGCCTTGCTGTGCATGCATGTCTGCAACTTTGCATGCAGTAGTGTTCATGCAGCACAGTAAACAAGGTTCCTTCCGATGCCAGTCTGGATCTTCTATCTAGTGCATGGCATGGCAGGGAATTCGATACGCATTTTTACACGAGATGTCTGCCCCCCATCCACAACGTGCAAACCATGTCACATCAACAGCAAAACTTCAACGATATGTTCTGATTCATTCATCCACCTTGCTCTGCCAACAAACGCAAACGACAAGCATTCTTACGACAGGGACTACTCCACCTCGAGGAAATACTGTAAGAACAGGAAAGACAAAGAAAAGAGGGGACGAGAAGGGAGCACTTTTTTTCTGGTGTACAGTGACACGAAGTAGAAATCACGTCGACGCCAAATTGAGCAACATGAACGGAGAAATAGTTCCTTCGAGTACGAGTTGATTACCCATCAGCTTGCAAAGACATCGCTTGACCACCCTTTGCAGCCGTGGGCGTGAAAGTGTGCCAGCGGTCGTTGAAGCGAACGTCTAAAGGCCGACCACCGTACATGTATTGCTGGAACTTGGCTGTGGAGGGAGATGATTGAGAAATTAATAATCACTACGTAGCCACGGGTCATACGCACCGATAGCGGTCTCGGCCTCTGTCACTTGAGCAAACTGGACGACACCACATCCCTTGGACCTCGTCCCATCGAACAGAATCTCTGCAAGCTCGACCTGCCCGGTGGTCTCGAACAACTCCACAAGGTCTTCGTTGGCGGTTGACCAGGGAAGCTGGAAGTGTATCTTAAGACCCGCGGCTAGTATTAGACTGTTTGGAAAAGACTCACGTTGCGAACCATGATCTGTTGGCTTGGTTCAGGCTCGACATAACCATAAGCTCCACCTCCACCACTGCCACCACTATAACCGCCGCCGCCGCCACCACCACTACCACCACCACCACCATAACTATCCATACGAAGCCCACCACCGTGTCCACCGGACTGATCAGGGCCGGGATAGTCCGCGTAAAGATCCTGGCTCGAGAAATCACGTCCAGGTCCTTGATGTCCATACCCACCTCTGAAGCCCCCCCGGAAGCCGCCTCGAGGACCACCGCGTAGACCACCACGACCACCGAAGCCACGGAGACCACCGCGCACAGCACCAGGTCCAGAGAGGCCTGCGTAACGGTCCTGAAATGGACATCCATTAGACACGCAAAAATGGAGAAAACGCCTGAGATCTCACCTCGCGGACTTCGAGTGTACGACCATACCAGTCGAAGCCGTTGTACATGTCTAAGTCAACGTGAGACGGTTGATTGATCAGTACAAAAATAGGACGCACTGATGGCCTGCTGGGCATCCTTTTGAGTCTCAAAGACAACGGTCCCAGAGCCTTTGGGACGACCATCAGCACCGATGTTGATGTCAGCACGAATGATGTTCCCAGCAGCGCGGAAGAGATCTTTGAGGTCCTGCCAGCCAGCTTGGTAAGGCAGCTAGTTGATGCGTTAGCAAACATACGTCGACAGAAAGAGTTTGAACTGACGTTGCCAACATAAAGTTGGTTTCCAGGGTTTTGTTGTGTACCAAAATAGTTGTGATGAGGAGGACGTGGAGGGGGTTGTGCGTGAAGCCCTTGCCCCGCCATCGCCATACCGATCTTGCCAGGCACGGGAGTAGCACCAAACCGTGATTCATTTTCGCGATCCTACGCCTACGATGAGCTTGACCCATGACCATTAACCCGATCGAGCGCTCACCTCACGGATAAACACTGGGCGACCAAGAAGTGGCACTTCGGAGAGCTCGCGAACAGCCCTTTGAGCGTCTTCTGGCGAGGCAAACTCCACGATGCTAAGAAAAGGATGAGCAGGAGAGCCGTCTGGATATTAAAAAAAGGGCATACCCGCAACCCTTGGAGATTCCGGTAGGTGTGATGAGCACTTCGGCGAAGAGGACCTCCCCAGCTATGAACCCCCAAAAGAAAACTCCCATCAATATCCTCTCGAATCATTCCAACCACCCAACAACGGCGAAACCCGGAAGAAAAAACGGCAAAGGGCCACTAGCACTTCACAGCCACTCCTCCACTCTCCCTCATCAGCTCATACTCGATTCACAAAAGCACTGCCTTTCTCCAAAACGAGCGAGCTTCAGCAGAACGGATTTGCGTGAGCAGCAAACCAGGCCTTTCCCCTCACTCCCACGCAAAGAAAAAATGTCTAATCTGAGATTCCCCCACCCACCTCCCCTCATAAATTCCATGAGATCGCGGTACTTGACGTCGTAGCTGAGATTACCGACGTATACTCGGTTTTCTCTCTTGCTGATCTTTCCAAATTCGACGGCTTCTTCGTGGTCGGCGTTCATTGGTCCACCAAGGGAACGAGCAAACGGATCCGCAGGCTTGCGGTCACGACTCCGTGAGCGAGTACGTGATACCGGGGTCCGCGAGCGCGTACGAGACCGTGAGCGACGGGTTTGCCTGCGCTCACGTGGTGAGGTGGAACGCCTGCGAGGAGACCTCGACCGCGAGCGACTGCGGGAGCGCTTACGACGCTAAAATTTTACATGACTTCCAATTTTTCCTCAAGCGATGAGTAGACACTAACCTCGCCGTTGCGTCGTTCTTCAGGCTCCCAGTGGTCCGTGCGCCGACTGCGACCTGGTGTAAAAAGAAACAATACGTAAACAATCAGCCATGACCAAAAAGAGAGAAGAGAGGGAAAAAAAGGTGAGACAAACACACCTGGCTCCCTTGCGCCACGGTCCCTGTCGCGGTCACGGTCCCTGCGATCACGGTCGCGGTCTCTGTCTCGATCTCTGTCGCGCTCCCGGTCAAAGTCACGATCCCTATCCCTGTCTCTGTCACGATCTCTCCCGCTTACCACACCTCCTTTGTCCTCGACATCTTCCTTGATTTTCATATCCACGTCCATGTTAGCGAATTGTTGAGAAACCCGTGAGCAGAATGGTGGTAAAAAGTGGACGGAGTCAAGGGAAAGGACGGAGCAACGATCAAAGACAACCGCAAAGTAATTTTTGGCTGTGGATCAGCTGACCGCTAGCGGAGATTGAACATGTCACAGCCACTACTACCATCTTCGGAGAAGACTGTCACTGTGGAGCCAGAGAGCGGCGTTCATGGAGAATACAACATGGGGAAAAGACGACAGAGATGGTAGGGCCACACTGGGGGTTTATATACCTGAAGGAGGGTGAGATGCTAACTAAGGGCGATGACGTAGGTTGAAAGTAGTGGTATGTTCCAACACTGGGACATTCATTTGATTGTTGCACGATGGAAACCACCCGCGAGGGGGGAAACACTTGGATGATATCAGACGAGACGGAGCGTGTATGAGCGTATGAGATTAACGGGAGTAAGAGACGATGGTGTACAGGAGCAGCAGTGAGACGTTTCAGAGCATGAACATAAGCACTACGCCCACGGTCAAGTTGACGACATGAAAAACCCATTTTATCTTTCGGACAAAAAGCCCGATGACTGCAAAAATAACTCCGAAACCGAGTTTATGGAATAAGGACAGTGCATTTTTAGGTGGACATATTAAGTGCTACGGATACGTGGTATGAAACACCGGCTGAACAACTGGCTAGGAATTGATCGAATCCAAAAATCGGGCCGGGAACAGAATTATAAGAGGTGGCTCATGCAGGCCGAAGGTTCGTTTCAGGGGGTGCAACTTCGTCGAGTCTTACAACGACCACGAACGCGGTCACAAGTGCGGACAAGGCGAGCATCAACGAGCTTGCCGAGAGTACTGCATGCCGAGCAGAGGATACACCCGTCATGAGTGAGACCACGACAAACACGTTGAGCGGGACGCGGAACAGAGCCGATAACTACCCAAATGCCATCCATGTCTCAGTCCACATAGATTTCACGTCGTGGGATGGAGCGAAAAGACTCACAGTGGCACGGTGTTCGTTCGAGATCAAGGTCCCCTTCAACATACCTTGCACGGGATAATACATCCCGACACATGCCTCGAAGGTACAGAATGCCCAGAAACGCACTCTCTCGCTGTCTGAGCGTGTGCTGAGTCCAAGCGCTAATGCGCTAATGGCACAGACGAGGCTGCTCAGTTTGCCGTGGAGTGTCAATGATGAATCGTTAGGTGAGCCTAGCGATGGTGGTGGGCCATACGAAGTGATGGCAGTATAAAGGAGGGAACCAAGCATCATGGAGGCCATCAAGGAGGAGAAGATATAGCCAAGGGGAAGGGCCACAGTGGGAAAAGAGGGAGAGGCCTCTTGTAGAGATGGAACCCAGATGAAAACAAATAAGTACATCGACCCTTCGAAGCAGGTCTGTGTCAAACCAATCACCAACAAGATTGGATCTGAAAGAAAAACACATCAATTTTCTGTCATCGAGATGAGGGAGAATTTACCTTGACGGACGATTGTCCACGCCTCCCTGATACGCTTCAACTGGAATGGGTCAGCATTTACAACCGTTGGGCCGCCTCCCCATCCGTAGTTCTCTGTCCAGCTAGCTTTGATCACGAGATATGCAAGACATAGCAACCCTCCACTCGCGATGAATGGTGATGCGAACGAGTTCGTAAGCGTTACGAGTTGGTTACTTGCTATCCCGGCCCCCGTAGCAACAAACCCGTTTACAAGGGTAGCACGCCCAAAGATAGTCGAGAGCTCGGACGAAGGGACTGCCAAGGAGTTGGCGGATGAGACCAACCAGGATTCGAAAGCGGAGTATAGAATCGACGTCGACACCCCAGCCGTAAGGCGCCCGAGAAGGAGAACGGGTAAGTAGCGCACGTTGATGCAAAAGCATGCAAAGGTATAGGTCATGCAAAATACGAGACACATCCGTTTGCGACCACTGATACAGTGTTCAAAGGGAGTACATCGAGAGGCGTGAGACGCACTGTTGATCCGCCCACATGCCTACGAGGGGGGCGGTTAAACCGGCAGACATGAAGCCAGTGACGAACAAGAACGCGACCATCCTCTCTGGCATGCCAAACTGTTCGCGATATAGAGAGTACACGTATGGCCCTTGCAGCCAGTCAGCAGCTGTACTAGCCAAAGAGGTTATAGAGGTAATGCCAACACCAAACAAGCACATGTCAGACATCAGCGGGTTGCGGCTCATAGAAGCTGGACGCACCCATTACGATTGCATAGACGACCAGATATTGTCTCGTCAAGGTGGCCAGTGCGTTCTCTGGGACGGTACTCCCGCCATTCTCAAGGCGGTCTCCGGGGTAGTCCTTTACCCCAGCTGCCGCTGCTCGTTTCCGAGAGGATGCATGACGTTCGAGAAGGAGGAAGACCAAACAAGAAGTGACAAGCAGAAGTAACTGGAGTTCATAGAAGGCAACCATCGCTGCCACCCGAGAGCCGTCAGAACCAGCGTCGATACCCGTGGGACTCAGCTAGGTGGGCGTTCGAGAGAAGGAAGACGTATGTTTCTGCTGAAGAAACGGCGTGGGATCATGCAAGTTATTGAGACGCGCTCAACTTTTCAGTGCGAGATATGATCTGCGCATCGCTATACTTAATACACGTACGCGTGGGACCTGGGTCATATCTAAGTCTATAGGGTGCACCTTACGCCTATAACCAGCGCATGCGTGCAGGAGAAAAGATATTTAAACAATGCGCAATGATAAATACTCAACTGCGCCTTGCTATACTAAGACACGGGGGATGCCCAAGATAAGGTACCTGGAAAATCAAGAGATTATGTCGGACGATCATGCGAGTCGCATATGCAGTTGGATGTAGTTTGTACGCGCTCCTCACGCATTTTCTTCGCCAGCCCCCGAGTCAACACCAACCCCAACCTCACTCCACTGTAAATGACATCCCCACCCTACCTCACATCCCAGCCAAGATCAAACCCACCATCACACATCCAATCGTAATCGGGGGCGTGAGCACACAATACGCCCAGAACACAGTTCGCGATAGTACTCTCTCGAAGGGGGACAACGTCGTCGCCTTGCTTGAATTCGTCGTGCCTTGGGATATCTGGGGTAGCAAGCATAAGAAACGAAAAGCGAGCAATGGAAATGGACGGCTAGAGCACCACGAAAGAAACGTACCTGCGCAAGCGTCAATGCAGGTGGAGACGCCAACAATAACATACTTGATACTATGAATACGGGGCTGGAGGAAAATAATCGTCAGTACTTGCCCCTTCATTTGCGTGTGCAGTAGAGAGGGGCGGAGGACCCAAAATCAAAAACTCACTCATCGGACACCCCCGCCGCACCCCTCCTCATCAAAACCATCAAAGGCATCAGAATTAACGGTACCAGCACCATGCGCGACAACAGGGTGACAAAGATGGTTAGCGATTCGCCGGGTGGGTTTCGAGGTTTTTGGGCCAGTGGTTTGCTTGCGGCCGCGGAGTGCGGTTTGTTCAGAGTCGTATGCATTTTCGACGCGTCCATCCGGTGGGGCTTGGTCGAGTTCACCGTGCCGGGACCACGATCGGAATCCACGGTCCTGCCAATGTGTGGAGAACAAGACGGGAACAATGGGGGGCCTCCATTCGTACGCGAGGTCGAAGGATGCACATGCACGTGAATCTTCGACAGTAGCACGTCCCCGAACGCGGTCAGCAGCGACGACGTAGATGCAGTGGAGGAATTGCGGGACGGCGACTGCGGGCGGAGGAGTGACGGGTGGAGTGTGTCAGGGACAGGGCTGGCTGTGACGGAGGGCGTAGCGTGCGGAGTAGGCGTGGAACTCGTTGGTGATGTTGGGGTTGGAGTCGCGTTCCCGTTAGCGAGCGAATGCACGCCCCCAGTCACCGATTCTGTCTCCCTGCATTCTTCCAGTGCCTCCCCTCCAGGGCCCGCATTATCATTTCTACCCTCCCCATCGCTCAATCCACAGCCCTTTTCTACCCCCTTCCTCCCCCCATGTGCCTCCCCGTCCCAAAACCAACCCCCTAGCACAATCAACGTCAGAGGCACGCTACACCCACCAGCAGCGTCGAGCGCCCCTCGCACGGGTGTCATCGCGTCCGAGTTCAACGCGGCTTGGAGGGACGGAAGGAGCGCGGGAAAAAGCGCGGCGATTGAGGCTAAGAGGGGCGGTGAGAGCGAAATTAGGGATCTGCCCAGTCGGGTGAGGGCGTGGAGGATGCGGGAGCGTCCTCGAGGGTGGTGGATCTGCGAATGAAGGTGGGAGGAAGCCGATCGCATTCGTGCACGGGATTGGATTTCTGGCTGAGACGAAGGAACAGGTAGGGGCATGGGTACTGGTGTGCGTATTCTGCGATCCGGACCTGCATCCGTGGACAAGGATGACCATGCGCCGAGTGTCTCCCCTAACTCGAGTTCAGACTCGGATTCGGATCCATCGACCAAGAAGGTGGGTACGGCCGGGAGATGAGAGTGAGGGTGCGAGGGTGTGCGTGAAACAGTGTCATGACCTCTGCTCTCAGCCCCGCGCCCACTATCCCCATTCATATCTGCTTCTCCTGCTTCATGGTCAATGAGCCGCCCTGTAGCAGCGACCACGGGCCGCTCGACAGAGATATGTGTAAGTGTGTCCGAATCATCGTCGTCCCTGTATCCAGGAAGACATAATTCTGGGACAGTGGATTGCGGCTCTTGTTCGTCAGCATGAGAGAGAAGGCGGACGCCGTACGACCAGCGGAGCTGGGAGAGAAGGAAGTCAGTGTTACGGTAGGAGCACTGGGGCCAGAATAAGGGGAAGCACAGAAAGTATCTACCGAGAATACCAGCAATACGCGTTATCGCGCTGAACCTGTACCACTAATGAACGGCAAGAGGGAAGTGTACGGCACATGGTGCTTATCTCCGATACATACTCAACCAAAGACATCAAAAGCACTCACCATCATGCCAAGGCTACTAAACACGACCAAATATGTCAAAGAACGACCGAACATGGCGTTGGTACTGTCCTCTGGTCCCCATTTGAGGAGTGGGACGGTGGAAATGAGAGATTGCATGAGTGCGACAGGAAGAGAGTTGGAGTTCATGAACATAGAAGCTGCTGTAGCAAAGTTCCTGCGTTGTGGGTTAGGTCAGAGACGACGGGAAGGAGTGTTGACGCACACTTGTGAACGATTGAGTCTACATGCCCTAGCAAGTGCGTTGGCTATGAGACCCGATAAGCCAGTGAGGACGACGAAGAATATGGGGATCACCCATAGTTCGCGTAGTTTGGCTGAGAGGCGGTGTAAGGATGCAACCGTGGGAGATAGGGAAACTTGCCTGGTGTGAGGAAGAAAGCGACCTTTGAAAAGAGGAGAGCGGGAGTGAAGAGGGCGATATTTAGGTGGTTAAGGGCCTACGTGGATGTGAGAACGATGATAATTGTAGGGCACAGGACAGCATTACCTTTGAAGTGCGCTTATCAACGATGCCTTTCCAGGAGATGATGTAGCCTGCGAGACAGAGCAAAAAAACCTGGAAAATGGACTGGGCAAAGGTCAGTGACATCGATGACGATAGGGGTTGAATCTACCTGGAATACGGTGAAAAGAACAGGAATAACGGGAGTACCAGCGATGTGCATTTGGGAGAGGAGAAGGAGCAATGTGTTCTACCTGACCCAACACGCTGTGCAGTAAATATATCACAGCCTCGCTGTCGGTGGCCATGTCAAAGTGCGACTGCGTCACCAACGGCGCCTTCCCTTTTTCAGGATGCATCGCGGGTGCTCCGATTTTAGAAGGGGTGAACATGCCAAAAAGGGTATCTTTGCACCGAAGAACCGCCATGTAACCCCCCTTGCTTGTAACCTCCAGCTGTTAGGGGCCTGTTCCGTAAGACTGGCAACAACGGCATCAAGCTTGTACACTATGGCCTGGAGATGCTCAGGAAGGACAAACGCAGAACTGATAAGCAACCTCTCAAGGAATGCCATTCTCTCATCAGATCGTGTCGCTAATGTATGCAGATCCACCTTCAAGTCATTCGACTGCTCACATCCTACAGGCAATGGCAAAGGTAGACCGTGCAAACTATGTCCTCAACAATTCAGATGCATACCAAGATTCTCCACAGTCTGTCTCATTTCTTCCCCCTTCTCTCTCCCTATTTCACTTCGGCACAGATCAATCGGACATGGCGCGACCATTTCCGCGCCTCACATGGTTCGTCACTTCCCCAGGCACACATCCTCCTCACAGCTGACTCCAAATAGCACGCCCACGCCCTTGAGAACCTTCTTCCTTTCCTAAACCCTGGCTCAAGCGTCCTCGACGTAGGCAGCGGCTCAGGCTACCTCTCTGCCGTCCTCCACCACCTCGTCTCTCCCTCAGATCCCCACCTTCCAAAGGGTAGAATCGTCGGCATAGACCACATCCCTGAGCTCGTAGAATGGTCAAAAAACAACCTTAGCAACGACGGTTTGGCCGATGCGTTGGACGACGGTAGCATCGTCATGGTAGCTGGTGACGGAAGAGAGGGTGGGTCTTCACTGATACTTCAGAAATATTGCTCATGCAGTGTCGCATAGGTCATCCCACTGGTGGCCAGCCCTATCCTCATTCCTGCCCAATGAACTAACCTGTTTTTATTCAGGCCCCTACGATGCAATCCACGTAGGTGCTGCATCCGAAACCCTTCCCCAAAGGCTCGTCGATCAACTAAAGGCTCCCGGAAGAATGTTTATCCCAGTCGGCGTATATAGCCAGGCTGTCTGGCAGGTCGACAAGGACTCGCATGGTGAGGTTACCAAGAAGGAGCTCATGGGTGTCATGGTCAGTGATCGTGCTTTCAATCTCCTCGAGCTGGGTGACTGATCACATTGCTCGTTCTTGATTCCATTCGTCGCTGCACTCGTGTCATAATGTCGCACCAACTCCCGACGACCGCCTCAATCTCACTATCGCTTTCCTCGGTCGGAAATCCTATCGCCGCCCCCGTCCCATGTCATGTACATCCGGCTCGGTGTTTTGGTGTTGAAATATCTTTGCTTGCCACCTCGTACATCCATACGCCCCAATGAACAGTACGTTCCCCTAACGGATGCCGTGAAGCAAAAGAGGGGGTATTAGGATCCCTCCCCTCGTCACAATTTCGAGGTTGCGTGCCAAAGTTACTTCTTGTTCGGTCGTGTTGCACGTTTCCACCGGTTCTCTATTCGTGCTCTGGTTTGTCGGCCTTTTCCTTTGTCATTGTATCGTAAATGCATTGCGAAGAGCTCATCCAGCGTCTCTGTACTAACACTATATCATATGATATGTAGCGCGCACGGCTCACCATCTAGGGTGTGCATGTACTACCTCACCTTGATTCTGGAAATTGGACATATCTTTCATTCAACGATCACTCGTCACCCGGTGCGGTGGTGAGCTTCGCGCGGGGCCCAGCCTAGCTAAAGACGACGTTGATGCTGGTTCAATCCATAAGCAAAACCCTGCTTAAGGATCGTTGGGACCCAGATGCTCAGTCGCTCGATGATTTGGGGTCACAATATGCAAAACAGCGCACCCCCAGTGACGGCAGCTGCGTCTGTGTGTAGTGCCATCTTGTTTGCTCTTAGTCTCCTGGGACAGTACTTTCTACGCGGTTTAGAGGGAACACCGTGGCCAAGACCAAATTTGCTTGTTGGAACCATGACAGTCGACTGGACACACGCCACGCATCACTGGGCATGGAAGGGGCGGTCCAGTGTGTTGGGCAGTCGCAGGGCAGTCAGTCGCAGGGCAGTCAGTCGCAGGGAGTCGCAGGGCAGTCGCAGGGTAGCAGGGTCACCCGGGAGAGGGTGCAACAGACCTGAGATCTGTTACCTTGGTCATTGGGAATTTATGTGGCCATGGGAGGATTCTTGTCAAATGTCTTGCCACTGACGGACCTCAGACGAGTTCTCACGGGCCCAGGGCACGCGTGAGAAACGGGCACAAAAAGCAAAAGATAAGAGACAGTTCTGCAGATCTGTAAGACAAACCCTTTGTGGTTCCGGTAGCTAGGCAGAGCGGCACGGATATGGCTCCCATCGATTGCTCTGATTGTGTTCTTGAAAAACGGCCAAAATTTTGGATTATTTCTGATCATCTGTTGAATCAATGTTCTAAAGATGTTTTTTCACGAAACATTTCGACGCGCAGTGGACACGAAGCACGTGATCGTTCACCCTGTCACGATTCACGAACACCTCAGTGGCTTTCGATTTCAAAGGGTCTACTCCTGTTGACTGGGCTGGGCTACTCGAGTCTTTGTTCATATGCCTGTACGCACAACGTCTATCGAGGAGACACTCTCCACCATCATACCCAAGATCTTCGACCAGGCCCAGAATACGAGCGCCAACCACCAGAAGAACGTAGTTGCGCTTCATAAGGTTCACGGAGATGCCGCTGTCTTCACTGAATCCGTTCACAATGGAAAGAGCATAAAGCTTACTGGAGAACGACTCTTTGAGGACACTTTTATCGACTTGCTATGCAGAGTCATCGTTGTGAAGAAAGGCGTCTCGCAAGCAGACCGGATGATCAAATTTGTCGGGGCATATACGAAATATATGAACGAGAAAGGTCCGTGCGCCCCCCCCCCCACTGTTAATGGTGCTTGACGCAATATAATTAGCCATGGAAATTAAGAAAGGCGAGGCTGACGATGACGATGACGACGACGACACTACGGCCGCCCGCTTCGTCACAAGATTGCTCAAGTTCCTACTCAAAGGATTTCTCGCCAAAGATAAAATCGTTCGGTACCGCTGTGTCCATATTCTCACCGAGATGGTCTCTCACTTGGGAGAGATAGAGTGAGTATCCTACGTATGCTACTGTGTATAACCAAGCATGACCCCTTCCTTTCACAGCGAGGAAGTATACAAAATGCTCCGGTCGGCTCTCATAGAACGTATCCACGACAAAGAAACTTTCATTCGTATCCAGGCTATTGTTGCCCTTTCGAAACTCTGTGGCTCCGAAGACCCTTCCGACGTCGAAGAGGACGAACAAACAGCCGTCGATGTGCTTCTTGACACGCTAGGCTGTGATCCTGCTGCGTGAGGATCCTGCCCATCCAGATCTCCTGCTACTTCTTCTTACACTTCACCACAGCGAAGTGCGCCGAGCGGCGTTGCTCAATATCCCCATTGCACAACATACCTTCAACCATATTCTCGCCCGAACGCGTGATACTGATACTGTGATGCGCAGACTCGTTTACTCCTCAGTCCTCGAAAAACACTGTGTTACTCTTGACGGATCAGGCATTGGTCTGGCCCATCCCCGAGTCCTCAGCATAGCCCAAAGAGAACTCATCATACGAAACGGGCTTGGGGATCGTGAGCCAGCTGTGCGAGCTGCCGCAGGTTCACTCCTAGGAACTTGGACTGACGTCGCCAGGGGAGACGCAAAAGACGAAGATGGTAAAACGGTGCAAGACGACGTGCTGGCACTCCTCAATCTCTTCGATCTCAACGAGAGTACGATTGCTGAGGACGCGTTGCTCAGCGTATTTGCCACTCGTGTGGATATTTTTGACCATTTGGAGTTTCAGGGTGAGCATTTTTATCGGCGGCTCAGAGGCAGCGGGTGTTGATGACGTTTCTGCCAAAGAGGACTTTTGGATTGACTTGACTCCAGAACGCGTGTTTTTGGCCCGTATCTTCGTTGAGCACTGTATTGCCACGAATGACCAGGCCAAGCTCGAAAGCTCCCTCCCAGTTGTAACCCATCTTGCCTTCCGCATTCAAACCGCCTATAACAAATACCAAGAAGACCTCGAAGCCGCTGAACAGGAGGATGTCATTCGAGGAGAACCCGACGAAGAGCAACTCGCTCGCAAGGAAGACGAGAGACTTGACAAAGAATTCATCATCGGCGAGATGCTAAAGCTTGCTGTCAACCTCGATTACGCGGACGAGATCGGGAGGAGAAAGATGTTCCAGCTCGTTAGGGATATGATATCCCAGGATGCGTTACCTGAGACGTTGGTAGCTCGGTGTTTGGACGTTTTGCGTCAGCTGTCGCCTAGTGAACGGGACCTCATTCGGGTCGTCGTGGAGGTCGTGCACGAACTGCGTGACTCGGGTGAGGCTGAAGAAGAACCGGACAAGGACGCTACGGAGGATGGGGAGATGACTTCTTTTGGTGGGAATTCATCTACGACGAAGACTGCACCCAAGGGCCCGAAGGTTCCCAAGGAACTCAATCCTGAAGACCAAGCACGGGCCGACGCGGTTGATTTGAGATGTTTGTCCCTATGTATAGGTATGCTAGAACGTGTGAATGGGGTGGGTTACTCGTTGTCATTGATTGATCAATGCTCTGATGGGAGGTTTTCCCAGACCTTCGAAGAGAACTCGACGTTGGAGGGCATATTGGGTGAATTGATTGTCCCGGCTGTGAAGAGGAAGGAGCTCGCCCTCCGAGAAAAGGGTCTTGTTTGCCTAGGGTTGTGTTGTCTCATCGCACGGGTGAGCCTCTTCTTTCCGTGCTAGATCGTTGCCCTCATCTGAGTCGGTCAATCAGCGTATGGCGCTGAACTCTTTTCAACTGTTCCTTGGCCAAATCCAAGCAGCACCCGAAGTTCTCAAGACGCGCGTCCTCCAGATTGTTTTTGACATCCTCATGGTACATGAAGGAGATTTCCTGGGAAAGAGTGGCCTTGGGGTGAGCTCGTTTCTCCGTCTCCCCTGAACTCTCAAACTAAATTATAATCTAGGGGGATAGAATTGTTGAATTCCTCCTTCATATTCTCAACAACGAAGATTCTGAGAAAATTCAAGCTTTGTTGTGCATTGGGCTCGCCAAACTGGTTCTTGCGGGCATGATCTCGGATGAGCGGGTGCGTACTTCTTCTCTGTGATTCGCCATGTGTTGACCATTGTCTGTCTATAACAGGTCTTGAAGAGCCTCGTCGTGGCCTACCTCTCTCCAGACACTGCCGACAACCAAGAACTGAGGCAGTGCCTCTCGTATTTCTTCCCCGTATACTGTTACTCGTCGTCTGTCAACCAGCGACGCATGGAACAGGTTGAGTCCCCCTCCATATCCCTCTCCCTATTCCCTAACGTTGACCATTCGTGATAGATATCCGTTCCGATGTTCGAACAACTTGCTGCTGCTACCAAACAACTAGATGACGAACAGGAGATGGTCTCACCTGCACAGATAATCGGGATGTTCGTGGACTGGACAGATCCTCAGAAAGCTATGTGAGTGACTTCTGTGTCTGGATTGTCGTGTGCCTGTTAATCGAGGTGTATTCCCAAGTGACATCCAGGGCCAGACGATCGATGAGAGCGTTCATGTTGATCTTGCGGGTGACATCATCAAAGCGCTGTTCAAGGATGACATGGAAAGTGCGTCGTCGCCATTTGTTTAGTTGATAGGGCTGCTAATCGTCCTGTAGAGGAAGACAAGAAAGTTCTCTGTCAAGTGCTCACAAGATTGCACCTCCCAGAGAACGTAGATGATGATAAAATCCGCACTCTGAAGCTCCTAATATACAACATATTCACCGTGAGCTAGCCATCTCTACTTGGGCACCATCCCAGTTCGCGCTGACCAAGCCGCTCGTCTGATTTATCAGCGCCGCCCGCTTCGCGATACGACAGCCCGGAACGCATTCACCAAGTTTGACGCTGCAGTGTCCAAGAAATACGTAGATAAACTCACAGACTTTAGTGAGGAAGAGTATAGGCAGCTCGAGCAGCTCGACGACCTCTTTAAGTTCTTGGATGACATCGTTCCGTTGGACGACGCAGAAGACTTTGAGCCTCCGAAAACACGTGGACGTAAACGGTATGTGTCCCTGTATTAGCCCAAACCACACTCAAGATGATGGTACTGATACGGGGAGATTATAGGCGGTCAGAGAGTATTGTTACCGCGACGACGGTGAGCAGTGCGCCTGAGGATCGTAGCATAGCTTCTGCGGCGTCGTCTTCAAAACAAAATGACAAAGGAAAAGCTAGACAAACCAAGTAAGCGCTTGAATTCTTCACTGGACAGCTCTTTTGAAGAATGTGGGGGTATTGTCAGGAAAAGAAGGGTATCCGAACCTGATGACGAATCGGATGGTGATTTGCTGGAAAACCATGTTACGCCTGCGCCGACGAGGACTCTCCCAAAGAGGGCTGCGTAAGATATTTTGATTATTGGCGATGAATATACAGGTCGCTGAAGCGTTGTCTTTGTTGAATGACAGATCTGTCAAGAAACAACCAGTGATACACGTGATCACTGACGACGAAGAAGACGAAGAAGCTACGCCTGCACCTTCACGACGGAAGAACGGGGGAGCTGTACTGTACGTTTTCCATGGCGCATCAGATTCGACCTTGACTCATCCCACCCCGACCAGTCCAAAATCTGAGCAAGCACCGCCCTCGTCAGGGGCTAATACCACCTTTGACTCGATTATGGACAGCGAAGATGAAGAAGAGGAAGAAGAGGTATTTTCCATTATTACACCAGCAGAGGACTAACGTAGTTTTTGCTGGTTGCGGTGTCTGATCTATCCATTATTTTTATTGTGTTGTACATCGTCTCTATTTCTCGAATGTGGTATCAAGTGGGAGTTCTGACTGGATTGAGCTGGATTAGTAATCGCTGGTACCCGGATCTTACTTGTGGGATCTTTGAGACGGATTCTCACTATCGATCGAGTATGCGATGAGACAGCAATTTGATATCAAAAAAGGTGCTGTCTCTCGCTGTCTCTCTACCCTCGTGTTCATCAATGATCTCAAGTGATGGATCTGACTCCCGTAAGTATGATGAGTGCGGCACTCCGTGGGTGGGGCACTACCGTTATGTAAGATTTAACGTATGCACACCCATGCTCCTTCTGCAAGGCGCCTCTCTAAGATCAGATAACTTTCCAACTAACTTGAGGTGCATCCAAATCGTAGAACTATAGCTATTGGCCCATTTACGCAGAATTTCAGTTCTCCAAGTACCTCCCTTACCCCCATATCTGCTTCGTATCATAAATTAAACGAGTCGGGGATCGATGGTCTGGCGAAGATCATCAAATTTACATAAGCCTCAGCCTATGGGAATAGACACCCGTGTCGGTCGTCGAGGAATTTGACAAACGCACATAACTGGCGCTTTTCCTTTTCGACATGGACCTTGGGCTCCCTTGACCTTCTCGACGTTGTGGCTCGGCCCGGGTACAAATCTCGAAACTTGGAATTGGAATACCAAGTCATCATTGGAACTGCTAAGCGCTAAATGTGTTTGTGGCTTGCTACGTGGCACTCACTGACCTGCAGGCTCACTGACCAGGGTTTGACGGGTTTCAGACCGTTCCGGCTAGTCGTCTATCCTGATACTTACCTGCCTTACTTGACTTATCTTTTGTCCACTTGCGCCCTTAATGCCATGATGCACACACGCTCAGGGTAACTTTGGGGTGGCTTCACTACCGAAGTCCTGTAAAAATATGTGATGAGCTGTTGACTCGTTCTCCCGTTTAGACCCATGGTGACAGGATAGTGCAAACCTTTGCGCTTCACTATGCGCACTGCCAGTACCAGTCCCTAGGCATTGGAAAGACGATGCTCAACATTCTCGTTAACCTTATACTCCGTTACAGTCGCAGATGAACGCAGTCGCAACCGTGCTGCGGCGTAACACGTATTGCACTGTTAAGGATCCGGTACATATCTCAGTATCTAGAGATGCCTGAACCCAGGCTTGGCTTCAACCGTTGCCTTTACGCCGACTCAATCTGGAAGAAAGGTCCAGTCGGATTACTGAATACTGGCCTGTGGCCAAATCGTCTTGAAATCTGCATCAATCTCCGTGTTCGATTTATTTTTTTCCATCACAAGTCTTGGCGTTGGGCTGGACTCCAACGAAGTTAGTCGCAACACTAGAGTAGTTGCGCCATGATGTAGTGCGAGTATGAACAATTCACAGCCGTGCACCGTCGATCAATTTTAGGGAAAGCACTTATGTTGTATGAGTGCTTGATTGATCATTGACGACCTGCAGGCAGTGCCATCAGGTGAATCCGTTGCTGTGGCGTTGACCAATTACCCGATCTCCACGCTGTAGTCCTTGAAGCAAAAAGCGTCCCAGGGAAGCATTTGGCAGACCTTGGGACGAATGGCAGTAAGCTGTGAATGCGATTTCCGATGTGTATTCTTAGCAGGGGTCGGCATAGCAAGTGGGTTGACATATGCAATGTACCATGGATGTATTTTGTTGTACCGCCAGCTTGTGTTCCGTCTTGACCATGCCCACGGCTTCAGCTGATGTCAAATGACATCCCACGCAGTTGATGGATTTGTCGGCTTGGCCAACCTCGGGATCAGTGGCTCACTATCAGTATTCAATGCAAGCAGGGCGTAGCTTGGAAGTGGAACGTGCCGGACAGTTTTTATATTACTTGACGCCACCAACGGGGGCAATCGTATGTATGTTCTTGTTGTTGTGTGACCCATAACATAGGTACAAACGCCAGGAGCATCGAGAGAGCCCACCAGTCGGAGGGCCTGGCTGATTGCACACCCGACATGCTGGTGTATTGACAGGTTTATTTAGCGGGTGTCGAACATGGGAGGTAGGAAGGCGGAAAACGTGGCATAGGCGTGGGTATGATGAGCCATCGCATCGTGCACAGGAGCGCGGCTGGAAACTCTCCGCAAACCCCCACGATCTACGGGATGTGTCAGTGGCAAGCCCCATGCTATATCTGACCCAGAAACAAGATTAGCGTCTGACGCCGAATGGAGCTAGAAACGGCGTTACTTGGTAGCTGTATCGAGCGGACGTTACCGCTTACCCTCAGAATGTCACATACGTTGATCGGGAAGGCCGCAACCCGAAAAGAAATAATAGGGGAACTTTAGGATCTGTTCAACGGGGCTCAGAGAACAAGAGCTATTGATAGGACATGTCAATTCCCAAGATAAGATGAATTTCGAGGTCTCAGTTACCCTGGGGTCATGTACCCGATGTGAGTGACCTGACAACATGACAACGGTTGTTTGCCTGGGAGAAATTTTGCAGTTATGCTCGATAGGCGCCACCGACTAGCACAGTAAAGGGCCTCGTTGGCCACTCGACCGTGGCGGGGGGGGGTTGGCTGTCGTCTGGGGCGTACGGCGAAAAAAGCTCTCGACGGTCCCTGGCTGCCAAACCCGGAAAAGGAACCCGGACCAATCGGACCATCGGCAGAGCTTTTGCTAGGCCACACCTGCGGTGAATTATGACCGCCGGGTTAAATGTTGTGCTCGGGTCGGTGTTACTCGGTAAGTATGAGGAGACCCAGTTTACGACCGACCGATTTGCTTCGGAACGTCGAGACTGACATAAGGTCATCAGAAATAACGCTGGGGTATACTACAGGTATGGATGCAAAAGGGGACCTGGGGTCGCGAGGCTACATACGCTGGGAATATCGGCAACGGTAGGAATAGATGCAGCCTGGACCTGGCCAGGTATGAGTGGACATAAGGTAAATACACTGAATGAGTTCGTCTTTGATACAACTCCCTGCAAGGTTGCTGGTCATGCCACCGCCACATCAAGGAAGGCTAAAAGGCTCAGCTCAATAAACGAGATCTCTTACATGTATAGTTTGGCTAGACATGACCAGAGCGTACTAATCAGAAATCCAAAAATGCGAAAAAAGCTCATAAATATTGAAAAATGAACCACTTTGGGTATGGTACAGGTACATGGCCCGCTAAGCCTCGCTTTGGAGTCGCTACAGGCTTGTTCAGCCATGGGAGACTTGCAAAGTGCAGGGCACTAGTGACGTTACTCAACGACCTTGCAAATGTACCAAGAAACGAGGGAAAGGCTGGAATGAACGTCGAAACACACTTGGCAGTGCCCAGTGGCTGCGCATCAAATCACCATGCACTCAGGGCTGGAGTCATACTAGCACTATCAAGACGGTCGCAGCCAAGATTTACGCTAGCGTATGCTTGGCGGGAGTAGAAGAGAAAAGTTTGGTATGTAACGAGAATTGATACTGAATTGACGTGATGATTTTGAGAGACTTCATGATCAAGATATGTCATGACAGTCCGTTTTAAAACTGTTCGAGTTATTGTTTCAGTGCCAGTGTTGCACTCCAGTGGCAGAAACGCTGCGTGGTACCAGTAAAGAGGCGAGTGAACGAGCACTCTAACACCGTGCAAGCTGGGAAAAACTTGGTGTGAACGGGCGTTAACTTGGAACGGGTGAACCCGGGAAGACACGGATTGTTGCCGAGGTTTCCAAGGTTTCGTGGGGTTTCATTGCGAATCCGACCAACAACTCGAAGTGTGATAGCTGACTATTTGGTTCTGTTTGTTTGGTTTGATCTCTTGAATTTAGAGCCAAATATAAAGTCCGTTGGTCGACGCGACCACTCTCCCACTCTTTCATCATATCAACCTCGCACATTGTCTCTCTTCACTGTCAAAAGCCCGCTCGTCTATAGATCTATTCTGTAGGGCTTTCATCCCACTTCCCCGCCCTCCCTCCCCCTTCCTCGCCCCCCAACCATGGCGGGACCTAACATCGAAAAGGAGCCCGGCCCGCAGGGTGATGGGTCCGCTATCACTCAGACACCCTTTCAAAAGAAGAAAAGAGAGTACAAGGACTTTGGCCACGACGAGGAGAAACCTTCCCGTACGTATATTTTCTCTTACCGATAAATCCGAGAGTTTTTGACCGCGTTTTTGACCTTGCTTCCTTGCAGATGCTAACGTCGACATGTCTTTGGTTTGTTGTGTTCCGAAAGTATCTTGCCGTATAGCTAATTATGGCGCCTGAAAGATTGAGCTCAAGGCGGAAGACCTGTACGATAAGGAGAAGGTCGACCTAGAAACAATCGTCATCGACGATGTCTTCAAGCTTCTCCAGTGCGATGAAAATGGTTTAACCTCCGAAGAATCTGCCCGTCGTATCGAGCTATTCGGGCCAAACAAGCTTGAGCAGGAAGAACAGAATGCGTTCCTCCAGGTAAGTGTCTTCTATCTATGCATCGTCCATTACTGAGTGTTATATATGCTGCTAGTTCTTGAGTTTCATGTGGAACCCCTTGTCTTGGGTCATGGAGGGCGCTGCCCTTGTGGCTATCGTACTTTCCAATGGTGACAATCAACCTCCGGATTGGCCAGACTTCCTCGGTATCGTTCTCTTGCTGTTCATCAACTCGACAATTGGTTTCTATGAGGAACGGAATGCTGGTAACGCAGTCAAGGCACTAATGGACTCTCTTGCCCCCAAGGCAAAAGTCAAGCGCAACGGTACATGGTCCGAGATCGAATCTGCGGACCTCGTCCCTGGTGATATGGTCTCTTTCAAAATTGGTGATATTGTACCTGCAGATTGTCGTCTTACCGAGGCCATCAACGTCTCCATCGACCAAGCTGCATTGACGGGTGAATCGTTGCCCCAGAGCAAGAAGGTTGGGGATCAGTGCTTCTCGTAAGTTCTTATTGCTGGTCCCTGAGTTCCGTTATGAAACTTACATAATAATATCAGCGGCTCGACATGTAAACAGGGCGAAGCGGAGGGTGTCGTTATCTCCACCGGTGCGAACACGTTCTTCGGTCGTGCTGCTTCCCTCGTCGGCCAGGATGACGACACCACTGGGCACTTGCAGAAGATTCTTGCCCAGATCGGTTCTTTCTGCTTGGTGTCCATTGGTATATTCGTCATTGCCGAAATTCTCGTCCTCTACGCTGGCTTCCGTTACAGTTATCGTCGCGGTCTCAACAACATCCTTGTCCTCCTGATTGGTGGTATCCCCATTGCTATGCCCACAGTCTTGTCCGTCACTCTCGCCGTTGGTGCTCAACAACTTGCCAAGCACAAGGCAATCGTAACACGTATCACTGCCATTGAAGAGTTGGCCGGTGTCACCATCCTTTGCTCCGACAAGACTGGTACTCTCACCACCAACAAGCTCACAATCGATAGGGCTACCATCCGCACCTATGGTCCCTTTTCTGCTGATGATGTCATGCTCCTTGCCGCCTACGCTTCCCGCACTGAGAACCAGGATGCCATCGATACCTCTGTCGTCTCGGCACTTGGAGATGTCTCTCGTGCCCGTGCTGGCATCAAACTATTGGACTTCAAGCCTTTCAACCCCGTCGACAAGCGCACGGAAATCACTTACCTCGAAGAATCGTCTGGAAAGCTCAAGCGAGTTACCAAGGGCATGACGGGTATCATCATCGAGCTCTGTACCCGCAACAAAACCGACGAAGTCGAAAACAAGCTGGAGGCAGATGTCGAGGAGTTCGCTACCCGTGGTCTGCGCGCCTTAGCTGTTGCTTACGAAGAGTTGGATGGTGACGACCCTGAGGCTGAGGGCAACGGCTTTGAACTGATCGGTCTCCTTGCCATCTTTGATCCTCCCCGTGAGGACACTAAGCAGACAATCGATGATGCTCAAGCCCTCGGTGTCAAGGTCAAGATGGTTACTGGCGATCAGCTCGCCATCGCAAAGGAAACCGGTCGTCGTCTTGGTCTTGGTGATCACATGTACCCTGCCAAAGTGCTCAAGGACGGACCTGCTCCTGGTGGCAAACACATGAACCTGGATGAGATGATCCTGGACGCAGATGGTTTCGCTGGAGTCTTCCCCGAGCACAAGTATGAGATCGTCAAACGTCTCCAGGGCCTAGGTCACTTGTGTGCCATGACTGGTGATGGTGCCAATGACGCTCCTGCTCTGTCCCGTGCCAATGTCGGTATTGCTGTCGAGGGTGCCACAGATGCCGCTCGAGGTGCCGCTGACATTGTGTTGACTGAGCCCGGTCTATCCACCATTGTTCATGCCATCCGCGGCTCACGTATTATTTTCCAACGTATGCGCAACTACTCCATCTACGCGTGCGCTGTGACCATTCGTATCGTCGTCTGCTTCGCTATCCTCGCTTTTGCGTTCCGCTTCGACTTCCCTCCCTTCATGGTTCTGATTATCGCCTTGTTGAACGATGGTACCATCATGACTCTATCGGTTGACCGTGTCTTGCCTTCGATGACACCAGATGCTTGGGATTTGGCCGAGATTTTCTCCTACGCTGTAGCGTACGGCTTGTACCTGACCGCGTCCACGTAAGTAAAGTCTTGGATGCTTTCAAAAGCATGTACTGACGTCTCTTCAGCGTTGCCCTTGTTGCTATCATCCTGAAGACCTCGTTCTTCTATGACAACTTCGGTGTTACTTTCAACGGAGCAGCCTTCCCTTCGGGACCCAACGACGCTCAGCTGCACACGATTGTCTACCTCCAGGTCGCCATTATCTCACAGGCACTCATCTTTATCACCCGTTCGCATGGCTTCTTTTTCATGGAGCGTCCTTCCGTTGCTCTCATGGTTGCCTTCTGCATTGCTCAGCTCATTTCCTCGATCATTGCTGCCTACGGTAACTGGGGCTTCACCGAGATTCGGGGCATCTCAGGTGGTTGGATCGGTATCGTTTGGGTTTGGGTACGTGCTTTGGGCAATGCTCTCTTTTCGTGAGCGCTCATATTCTTTGTAGAATATTGTCTGGTTTGCACCTCTGGACTGGATCAAGTTTGGCATGAAGGCTACTGTCATCAAGAAGATGCGCGAACGCCACGACCGCAATGCTGCTGCTGCTGCTCAACAAGCATCGCAGGCTGGTTTCCCCATCACCCGCACACAATCTCGTGCCGCATCGATTCACGAGTCGATGTACTCGAACCGTGTGTCGTTCATTCGTCGTGCGGCTCGCAAGGTTGGGTTCGGACGCAAGATCGCGATGAAACCGGAGGAGTTGCAGCGTTTCAGCAGTATCCAGGCCCAGCGAACAGGTGCTACATTGGCTCGCAACCCGAGCCGGACTGGAGCGTAGGTAACGAGGGTCCAAGCCGCAGCGACGTGGATGGGTGCCGACTTCCTGACTCCACATCTTGCAACATCGCAGCGCGGAGAGTCGAGTCAATTATCAAACACAATCGAATATCCACTTGTAATCTAGATTTTTTAACGTGCTTTCCTTCCACCCACCGCGCGCCTGACTGGTTCCTGCCTCGCATTCTTTCCTTTCACATCTCTCTATCTGCTTTCCCAGGCACATACAACGCAATTGTCCTTATACATACATCTCACTGCCTATCGATTCAGTAGCATTGGATGGCAATACCTCGTCAGCGCGTGCCTTCAGGGCAGTTGGGTCGGATCAGAGTACTTTTTATTTTCGTGTTTGATACTTTGACTTGTTATCCGTGTGGCGCTTACGGGCAAGTCCACCGTCCACGCTCATTCGTTGTCCCTCGTCACTCCTTTGTTTTTCTTCTCCTTTCACTTTTCGTTGGAGTAATTATCAATGACTAGCTACGTATGGCCATTCTAACGTGAGAGCCAAGTGCTCCCTACCTGTTACAAGGAGTTCAATATTTGGTTGCTATCAATGTAGATGAATTGTTTTCTGCCCTATTGCATTCGTAACCCCGTAGCCGGTGTGATTTGATGACGGGATGAAATGGAGTTGCTGGATGATTGTACGCAAGTATACAAATCGTCATGGTACAAGGGCAGTTGAGATGAACGTAAGTAAGCCCCGCCCGTGACCTCGTCTTAGTCACTAAAGCCTCGCCTAACGAAGGGCAAGAACCGTCCGCGCGGAACATAGCTTCTTCAGCTCGGGGGGTCGTTCTTGGTCAAGTTCCAATGCCAAGCGCAGCTCGCCGTTGGAAGCTTCAAGTTGGACATGGCGTTTAACTAGAAGAGTCGAACATGGCACCAGAAGAGTTGGACGTCGTACCAGAACAATCGGACATCACACAGAAGAGTCGGACATAGCACCAGAAGAATCGGACATGGCTCCCACAGGGAACTTGACGGGCTTCTGTGATGTGGGTACGATACTTGGAAGCGTGGACCCGCCTGGGGAAGACCCCTTGAAGTTTCACTTATGCTGGGGAGAGGAGGTCACGATAATTTTGATGGTGGGTCGGACTCGGATGAAGTGACAACGTTAGTCCGAATATTATGACTGGCCACTGGACGCCCTGGAATGGTCAAGCCGTCATAACCTATTCAAACTGTCCTTGCGCACCCTCTTCAACTTTTAGATCACAGAACTGGAACTCGAGAAGCATGGTGAAATAATACATAATGCTACCGCTTCCGATCTGGGTGGTTTCTGTCGCTGAGGCGTCCGATCCGCAGGGAGTACACGTCGCCCCTCTTCGTCGATTCTAGAGCTCAGGGAGAGGTACGGAACGTTCGTCCTCGATCCTATAGAAGGTTTCCAAAGGGCGACGTGGGGCTAAGAGAAGAGTCAATTGATGCAATAGTTAACTGCATTCCATACAGCGTGGTAGCCTGCAAAGTCTTCTTTCAGATTGCACAATTACCGTCAACGATCGATGCAGGGAAAACTCATTCGATCATAGAGTTAGGCTCTAGCTATTGCCACCATTAAGTGCGGCCGACGACGCACGGAGGCGCCGGTGGGTATAGTGGGGTCCAAGGTACACGTTCTGTGCGTAGGCCTTATGGTATACATTCCCGCACGTTGCGGTGTGAGACATTCGATCGATGAAGCTTCCTCTGTCGCAGAACGTTGGATGAAGCTACTCGTGTTCGCGGTTACGAGGAAAGAGGACTCACATCGAACGTTCCATACACCAGGAAGCCGGCAGCAAGGCTTCCAAGACATCAAATAGTGTCGTAGCACGACTCACGACGCACCGGACAGTGTATTGTCTGAGGAGCACCGTGTCAACCAGCTGGCAGGGGCATTCGCAGCGGGACAAATTGTAGTAGTGGTGTTCTCGACGTGTAGCCAATCTTATACAACAGGTGATAAAGAGGAACGCGGGTGACGGATGACGTTCATAGATAGGCTCATTCCCGTCTGCGACCCGTTAGTGCTGCTGTAACACAACAACAAACCACCAGAGCCCATGAAGTTCGAGAGAGAGATCAAGGAATATTCTTCGGGAGCCACGCCTCGCTTGGACACGGTGAGCGGTGATGGCAGCGTCCAGAAAATGGCAGCTGGAGGTATGAACAGCGCAGCTGGGCTTGACGTTGTGACCAGCCATGGTCACGTGAATGGGTGTCGACTCAAAAAGGCAGTCGTAGTATTGGGCAAGATTCCTCAAGGCATCGGCGTGTCGAGGATATCTAGAAAGTTCGACGTTCCAAAGAACGAATGAAATGACCCTATTTCCACAGAAAACGAGGCCCGGCCATCTTGGTAGTCCGAAATACCTGCCAGGTGCTTCATTCGTTAAATGCCAAAGCCATCCAAACACGAAAAGGGCATGTCGGCACGACAGCAGGTGAAGGCGTGTTGTGCATCTTCACCTTGTCTACCATCTGCACTCAACTTCTCAGTGCTATACGATGTCCTCGGGCAGAACAGCTGCCGAGGCGACCCAGGCAGCGCCATATCTCGCTCATGACATGACTCACCGTGGTCGTCATACCCCCACTCCTCCAGATAACAGCGGACACACCCGCAAACCAAAATCGAAGAAGAAAAGGGAGGACAGATACGAGGAAGAAATACAGTACAATCTCTCCTACCACTTTAGAGGCGCCAACCCACGTAGACAGGGCCAATCCACCAGCACGATGCGGGACGACGCAGGTGAGATTAGGGATGTTCCTCTTCCACATACCCAGTCGTTGACGATGTTTGTTTCTTGAACATAGAGTACCCTCCACCACCACCGACATACGAGACAGCGACTGCTGTCTCTACGCTGGTGTGCGAGGATTTTGTGCACCCAGGCGGTCTTCCTCACCCTATCCTGTCCTCACCCCGTATCCCTATGCCATCCCTCCCCATGTTTCCTGGTCGATCCAATCAAGGCGATTCCGATAGAAGTGATACTTCTTCTATCGACACCGCATCTTTGTCGCTATTACAGCCTCAGTCTGAAGAAGATCGGTCGAGTATTGAGCTCGTTGACTTGGATCCGTCCGAGATGTGGGAAATTGACAGACAGCTCAGGATCCCATTGGACGAGAGAGTTAGGAAATATAGAGTGAGGGCGGACACGTCGACACCCTCACCGATTCCACACCGGACTCGACTTGCCAGTCAACCGACGACTCGCAGCCCAGGCTCCCAGGCTCGTTTTCTGGCGTCTCAACTTTCGCTCCGCATTCCCGAGGATCACGATCGGTATGAGGACGATCGTATTCATGACAACTCAGATCTTTCCTCTCCGCCCACACCCAAACACCGCCGCATGCCCAGCATTCCTGGTTCTCCATCGCGATTTTTCCACGTCCGTTCGCACTCCCCCCAACCTTCATCATCCGTAATTTCACTGCTTCGCAACCCTAGTCCGTTTTTCAAGAGTACGACGTCGCTACTTAACGTCTCGCCCTCTCACCACGGTACTCCCCATCGTACGCGGACTAAATTATTCCATCGGAAGTCGAAAGAGCGCGCTTCCAGTGAGCCTCTGGACGATTGGGAGGTCCTTGAGCGCACGGGCTCTACCCAGTCCTATGCGGATGGTTCCTTACTGCCGCCCAGCCCACCAGTCACTCCCCAGAACACCGCGCTACAGCAGTTACCGAGGTCGAGTACACCAGACGTGTTCGTTAGCGAATCATCGAGGCCAGCGGCTGGTCGCGTACGCAAAATGAGCATGATGCCAATTCCGCGAACAGTTGGTGTGGAGATGCCTCGACCAGCTTCACCGCCGTTTGTCACTCGACCTGTCCGCCATCATACTACTTCCAGCCGCAGCCGTGGAGGACAGAGGGATCCCTCCAGTGCACCTGTATCACCTGTCTCTGTCTCTTCAGCGTCGACCTTCGGCTCTTCAACCATCTCTCTTTCGCAGAATACGGTAGCTACTGAAGAGGTTCCTCTGGCCCTCCAGACCCTCGCAAACTGGGAGCACCGTTCAGCATCTCGCTCGCCCCCTCGTGTCTTGTCGAGCAGGGGCTACGAGTCTTCTATACCCTCTAGAACCCCGCGGGTCTCATCACCAGCCCCGTCAACCCTACCATATGGGCACGATCCCGAATTGCCTATTTCACCGGATCCAGGGTACGGCTCGTTGCCTGCCAGGTCTGCAACTGAACGCATTGTGCGTGTTCCTGATGCGCGCGACAGTAGCCATAGTATTGCACGAGGGAGGTCCCTTTCGAGGGAGATGGGCATGCGCAGTGCGCCGGCTTATAGTTCTATCTTCCCCTCAGGACCTCCTATGCCACTGCCGAACACTTCACAAACTCTCCCTCCGTCTGGTCATCCGTCTCCTCGGCACCATTATCCTGGGAGACCGCTTCCAGCTACTCCTCCCGTGTCTCCTTCGTTGATCTGGATTCTTGATAAGGGGGTGGCACATGTCACTCCACATCTAAAGGCGGTAGTGTCCGCTGCGCCAAGCACGCCTCCCATTCCCGAGGGCCTGTTGATCGATCTTGATGACGATAGTCTTGACACGGTGCCACCAGGCCCCCCACACCCTATCATGCCTCTTTGCATGGACTTCCTCGACGACAGTAAGGACATGGACGAGAACAACAGCGACGGGGACAACAGCGACGACGACAACGAGAGCGACAAAGGCAACGAGAGCGACAAAGGCAACGAGAGCGACAACGACAACGATAATGACGACGACAACGTCAGCGACAGTGGTACTATCAGTCCTCCAGGTCCCTTGACCCCCACTACTAGTTTCACCTCCGCTTCCAGCATCTCTCTCTCGACTTCTGCCAACCGTTCCGTAGAGTCCTTTGACACGTCCATGGAGACGACCCCCACTTCTGAAGCCCCGGACATCGACGGATTAGTATCCCGCCTGGGAGACCAAGGAATCGCTGATGGCTCGGATTATGACGTGAGTCCTTCGATCCCCGGGGATGCCAAATCGTGCAACTTGAACGAAACGTCTTGCCCAGGCGCTTCTCCTCATCTCAGACTTCATTGGCCCCGCCAATCCCCAAACACACAGTGCTGACCCTGGTCATGCTACTGCTCCCACGCTCCTTTCGTCTTACCTCGTTGGAAGAGTCGAGCTTGTGCGGAGGAGAGTAACGAGAGATGGTCGTGTCAAGCTGAAGCTGTCGTTGTTCGGCATTAGCGTCGAAAAGTGTGCGATCTGCATGACACGCATGAGGGAGGGGGATAAGAGTATCTTGGGTGCGACGTGCAACCATGCGTAAGCGCTAGCATTGATTTAGTTATAAGACCTAAGAACTAATGATCATTCGTCCTTTCTTTTTCATCCCACTTCCAGATTCCATGAAAAATGTTTGGAATCTTGGCTGGCCAGGAGCCACACTTGCCCGCTCTGCAGGGAACGTCTGGACGCATGCGACTAAACCATATCACGAATCACCCCTTTTCAACATCTCCAAATTGAATAGTATGGACCCATTGATTTTCCCCTGCCCATCTTTTTTTTTTCATTCTCACTATACACCCACACGGTCAAACATATGCCGTTTGCAAAGATTCCTTTCACTCATCCTACATGGATATCACAATTCATTCTTTTACTTGATAGCCTTCTTTTGATTGTAGTTCGATAGCGTCAGATACAACCAGGTTGTTGTACGACAGGTGTTTCATGCTCGACCCGTAGTCACATATAATGAATGACTTCGATTCTCAGTCAACAATCCATCACGAGAAAAAGAACGTCCAGATCGATTCAGAAACCCATAGCTCTCCAATGTTCTAAGGAGAGATGAAGAATCTGGAATGCGTTCGCTGCCGCTCCTACTACTGCGCATCTCGATCTTCTTGCCCCCTGCCCATCACTGACACCAGTTACGCTGCCACTGGCAGGTAAGCTACGGTATCGATCAGTGGAGCAGGAATTTGTCCCGTCCGAGTTTTGCACTTCGCAGCTTTTGACACTGATATGAAGCACGAGACCCTCAGCAAGGTTTCGTTCACTGACATCCCTGCCACGAAGTGCAGTTTTGACCTCCCAGATTCAGCTGATCTTGTGGAGCTGGGCAACGAAGCACCTTGATGGATTATTAGCTGCTGGCCATGCAGCAGTTGACCGTGTCCAATCAACAGGCCGACCCGCCTGTCCGTGTCGACGTGGTCTCAACGTCTGCGTTGTGCGCCCTTATGGGACTATGGAAACGAAGCCTATAAGCACCGAGAAAAAATTGCAGCCAACACGCTGTCGTACCTCTTCTTCACTCTCTGGGTCAGGCCGTATGGAGATCCATGCTCTATCCTTGATATGCGTCTGCTGATGAACTCCAAACATGGCTTGAGACGGAGGATGCGAAGACAGCCTAGTCGTGGGTTGAGAACTCGACGAGACTCGGGGGCTGTAAGGAGCATACCTGAGAGTCGAGTGCGAACGAGCGCCGAACCTAGCATCGGACGAGAGTCTCGCTGAGGGTCCTGCCACAGGCTCTGAGCCCCATATGCTGGCGATTCTGTGCGAGCGCTGAGATGTACCGAAAATAGAATGGTTGCACGAGGAACCTGACGAGGGACTTGCAACTGGCTGAGATCCACTGAAAGTGCTCACAGCAAGGCCAGTCGAACCAGTGGGACTTCCAGATGTAGCATCATGCAGGGGGCCTGACGAAGGTCGTGCCGCTGGCTGAGAATTATAAAAGATGGCACTACTCAAGCCTTGAGCTGCGCTGGACCTAGCTTCGGGGAGAGGTTCTGTCACAGGCTGTTGTCGGTGCATCGACGTTCCGGAATTCCTGTTCTTGAGAATGGAACGCAGTGGCTTGCGGGAGGAGGTCCGCGATGAAACTTGGGCAGATCTGACTTTGTTCGTGCGCAGCTGGAGGGTCGGTAGGATTTGACAGGCTGAGCTGGAACTTTGGGAATCAGAGAATCGAATTTTTTTCTTACGATCAGAACGATCGGGGCGCGGATCGTCGTCGTCGTTATCATGTATCATCGATACAGGCGTTAATGCTTGCCTGGGCACCGTCAATTGGCTGGGAGGGTCGTCCAGAGCACGTTTCGGAAGTGGTCGTACAGTTCTCATTTGAGACTGAAACAGGGCTCTCTTGCGAGCATGGATGTGAGCCTGAGCCTGTTCTAGACTCTCCTTCTTGGCGACCATTCGTTTTGCGTCGTTTATCACCGCCAATGATGAGCGGCTGTTGGTTCCAGGGCGACGCAAGACACGCTTGCTGTGACAATCATCTGGATTTCTAAATTGGGGGCGTGGCGCAGAAGGATCACTCGGAAGGACTGGAGACGGCGTAAGATGAACCTCAGGTATGGTGTCGGCTCGAGATACAACGCCTGTGGTGTGTGGGTCGGGAGCCTGGATGTGAGGATCAGTACTGGGAGCAGAGCATGAGTCGCCATCCGATGCGCCTGGGCCCAAGAAAACAGCAGGTGCTTGGCTCTCGCCCTCTTCTAATGGTTCTGTTCCTTCCCTGACAAACGGTGCAAGGGCCTGATCGTTGTAAGATGCCGTATCCGTATTAGAAAAAGAAGGTCCAGAGTCTCCATGTGGAACGCCATCCTTGGACGCGCTTGAGGTCTCATGAATCGATGTTGAAGCTTCCGTTTCCGCCATTGACTGCTCGGGTCTGATCCGAGCCTCGGCTTTGACAACGTTGCTTCCGTCGAGCTGGATTGCGTGATCATTTCCGCTAAGGATGCCCGATGAGGTCGTATCAACCATTTGTAACCCCATTGATCCGTCAAATCCATCCAAGAGGGAGATGGATGCAGGATGGGGTGTGCCAGGTCGTCTTAAGTTCCCGCAAGGCTCAAAGTCGTTTGCTTTGTCGTCGTCTTTCCCGTGATCGCTTGCCACAGTCTCGGCGCTTTTGATATCAACAGCGTATAGGCATTCGACAGGTAGCAACGACTGCTCATCGGAGCTCTCGCTTTTCGCAGTATCCCAAGTGGTATGCATGGGTGTCCGAAGTTCCGAATCGGGGGGCGAGAGGAAGCGTGACGGGGTCGGCTCGCGACATTGCCCATAGGTATACCCCAGCGGGCAATCGGTAGGCTCTCCGTGGACGGGGGTATGCGAAAAGTTGTGTTGTTCATAGCCGAAGTAGCCTCTATCTTGAGGTCGCGAGGGACTGGTGTGTTGTAACGACCAGTCGTGAGTCGTAGTACATATTCCCGACGACTTGTAAACAATCGACTCTCCTTGGACTGGGAATTGCGAAAAGGTGTATTGTTGATGGTCGAGGTAACCACTATTTTGGGGCAGTGAGGGAACGGCATATTGTAACGTCCAGTCGAAAGTTGTGTTCCAAATTCTTGATGGATCGCAATCATATATCTTCGAGGGCGGCAGATCGTCCAATGGTTCAATCTCAACGTCCATTGAACCTAGGTTCGCTGAAGGTTGCTGCGCATCCAATAGGTAGATGTCACAGGTGGTGTCCATAGGTGAATGCCAGATGTTCATCTCGTCACTGGAAGCTTGAGAGTGGCTAACAAAAGGCTGATAAATAATCTGCCTACAGACCCAGTGAGAGAGCATACTATTCTTCTATGACATTGGGACCCTCCTGTTCAACGACAACTTCTGTGCAAATTAATTGCGGGGGTACTCCCGCGGCGGAGGAAGCGGTGCCTTCGGAAGTAGGCAATGCTGACCTTCGAACGCCCAAGCCTTCGACGCTCGGGGTCCTATGCTGTTCCATAGATTGAGGACCCCTCGACACAGCAATTGTTGAAGGAGACAAAAGGGACCCGGATTGCTGGTTCAAGGCCGGAGTAGCCACCTTTGGTCTCAGAGTTGTCGGAATCTGGGGCTGTGGAGGTGGCCCAGCAGGGCGGGAAGGGCCATACCTCTGCTCAAAGAGGTAGTGCGCTCGGCGCGACTGGATGCTGGGAAGACCCGAAGCAGGTTCCGAAAAGAGCAACTTCGGGGAGGTTCCGCAGGATTCCTTCAATAATCTCCAGACTGGGGATCCTGATACAGGTTCCGAAATATTGACCAGATCGACCATATACAAGTTTGGAGATCCTAATTGTACTGTGTGGTAGAAGTGCCTCTGCTGCGCCCTGAGGAAATGATCTTCAGACAATGGGAAAGCAAGGCAAGCAACGGTACAAACCTGTTCAGACGAAATTTAGACAGGAATAAATACATCTTGTTCTCCGGAAGAGTGCGCAAATCCCGCAGGGGCATGTTCTAACAGAGCAGGTGAGTAGCTGGTTGCATGCCAGCGTCATACGCTCCGTCTTTCGTACCTATAGAAATTGAGTGCTTGAGAGTATGCTTTGTGGGTATTTAGCATCGTTATCAGCCAGCCATACAAACGGTCCAACCTTGCCGCACCTATTTCGACGATGTTAAACTTGTAACCTTGCAGGAGGGTCTAGACTATTTATGGGGATGGGGATGATGAGGACTATGTTTCTGTTGACTGCTGTCGCTATTGCTGAATAGAGATAGCTTGGAGCTCGAACGCGACGACTTCCTCACTGGTGGCAAAGTTTGTTCTTGGCGATACCGAAGGATGATTCGACAGTCGATGGCCGTGGGGTCGCATGCGAGGTTATATGCGCTTAACAGCCATGGGCGCTTTGACAAAAGGGCCTCCACCAAAGCTGAGGTCTTTCCCATTGCTGTTGCTCGCATTGTGCGCGTTGACCTGACGCTTTGACCAACTCAGGAGCAGGTCAAAGCATCAATATGAGTTATTATTATTAAATAATGATACGTGTTATCACGTGACCGCCGTGACTTTGATGTTGAATTTCCACGTGACACATTACATAATATACACGCTTGCACGCCACAACCACACCGCGTTAAGTTGTCAGCCCAGAAACGTGTCGAGCCACAAGTTCGTCTTCCTCGCCACCCCAATCAGACTTTCAAGGCGTTAGGCCTTCGATACGTCTGCCTTCTCTACTTACACCATAATGCCCCCTCCTCAAACACAAGCACCAACATCACGTCGCCCCTTCTCCAATGCAATCAACCACCAACAAGCCCAACAAGCGCCGTCTCTTAAACAGCACGAGAGAGTAAAGGATACCCCACCAGATCCACCTTTGCCTAGACAAAATAGCAAAACTACTCCTCCTTCGCCCCCAAAGGTAATCACTGACAAGAATCGCCTGTTACAATTCCATCGTGTAGGATTTTTAGGAGAGGTGGGTCGATGTGTTTCAGCCTATCGTAGACCATTAAAAATTGTGAATCTAAATACTATAGGGTGGTTTTGCGCGGGTCTACGAAGTCAAGGATGCTCGTGGGACACGCCTTGCGTGCAAGGTGGTCACCAAGTCCTCCCTGAAGACGAAGAAAGCCAAAACCAAGGTTTGCAACCCCATGGCGAGGTACCGTTGTGAAGGCTGACATGTATACCAGCTTTACGCAGAAATCAAGATTCACCGTTCTTTAGCGCACCCCAACATCGTTAAATTCCACGACTGCTTCGAAGATGATGACAACGTCTATATGACTCTCGATCTCTGTCACAGCGGCTCACTCATGGACATGCTTCGTCGTCGTCGTAGGTTCACAGAACCTGAAGCTCGCTTCTTCCTCATACAGATTATTGGTGCCTGCAACTATATGCACACCCATCAGGTCATTCACCGCGACCTCAAGCTCGGAAATCTCTTCCTCGACTCGAACATGAACATCAAAGTTGGCGACTTCGGTCTTGCTGCGCTAATCGAGAACCCTGGCGAGAGGAAGAAGACCATTTGCGGCACACCCAACTACATCGCACCTGAGGTGCTGTTTGACACAGCAAATGGACACAGCTTCGAAGTGGACGCTTGGTCCATTGGTGTCATCCTGTACACACTTCTGATCGGACGGCCACCATTCCAAACGAAAGACGTGAAGGAGATCTACACGTGAGTGCGCTCCACAGTCCTGACGATTCCACACCTAAAAGGTACTACAGGAGGATTCGAGACAATGTTTACGAGTTTCCGCAGGAGCGCCGCATCTCCCCCGAGGCACGTGACTGCATCACGTCCATCTTGACTCCCGACCCCAATCAACGGCCCACCCTTCTCGAAATTATTGCGTCCCCTTTTATCGACTATGGTATCGTACCTCCCTTCATCCCCTTGTCAGCACATGATGCGCCTCCCGATTTCCGTTATATCACACGTCCCATGTCCGTTGTCAACCTAGCAAAAGTGAAGATGGCTGCGCTACTCGATGATGATCAGACCTCGAGTATCGCAGTGCCCAGCGCACCGCCAACCAACGCGCAAGCTGAAAAGGCCGTGAATCCGATAACCTCTACCATCGCTCAACAAGAGAAGGAATTCCAGAGGGCCGTTCAACCTGGCAGTCCTATCTCCGCACTGCTCAGCTCGGCGAGACAGCCACTTGTCATGTCCACGACGAGTAACACGAAAGAGTCGTCGCTCTTCAGGAAACTCCAAGCAGCGAAGGAGTCTAAGTCATCTCCTCTTCGCACGGTTCGTTCGACCCGCGGGTTGGGGGACATCGAAGAAGAGGAAGCGGATATCCCTCGTGGTACTCGGGAAAAGAACTTTGATCTGCAGAGGCAGAAGGAGCTCGAGTCCCAGAAGGCGAGGATTGTTGCACAGATGGCTCCCGCTACAGGACATGCTGCAAACCGTGCTGAGGATGAGCAGGAGAACATGCCTCCTGTACGACAGGACACGAAGGGCAAGGAGCGCGCTCCAGACGAACACAAAGAGGCATCTGTTCGAGATGTGCACATGGAGTTTCCTCAGCCAAAATTGAACGGGTTCGACGCCGCTGCACAGACGCTCACACTTGCATTTGACGCTAAGGCGGCTGGCAAGCTCTTCCGTAACCCTCGCGAGGACGTTGGTTTACCCGACGAACGCGTCTTCATCGTTTCCTGGGTGGACTATTGTAACAAGTATGGTATGGGATATGCTCTGACAGATGGCTCCGTCGGTGTCCACTTCAATGATAGCACGAGTTTGATCCTTGCTGCTGATAAACAGTAAGTCTCGAGCAAATTTCGCTTACTATCGCTGATCGCTTCTCAAGTCACTTTGATTACATCTCGTCTCGCCGGCACGGACAGGTCTACGTTAGGAAAAGCTATTCAGTATCAGAATTTCCGGAGGACCTCAAGAACAAAGTATACCTTCTCAAGCACTTTGAACGTTACATTATGGACCGACTTTATGGCGACTACGAGTATACTTTCGAGGACCTGCAGCGCACCAAGGGACTGGACTTTGTACAGAAGTACCTGCGCATGAAACACGTTATTGTCTTCAAGATGAGTCACGATGTCTTACAGGTAATACCTTTGAGCAACTCTCGTGTTGTGATTCTTTCTGACAGTGGTGTCATGTTCAGTTCAACTTCTACGACCACTCAAAAGTTATACTTTCATCCCATGGCTTATTTGTGACCCATATCGACAAGAACTATAAGCTAGCGCGGTACACCCTTAGCGAAATTATGGCTTTGGCACTCCAGCCACCTGTCCCAGACGCTGACCAGGCCAAGTTCAACCAGCGTCTCGTTGACAAACTCAAGTACTGCAAGGAGGTGCTTACTTCCATTCGCAATGCCAGTGCGAACCAAGGTGTAGAGGAGGATGGTGGGGCTGAGCTGGGAGGGTTTATCAGCACGAAGGCGTCTAAAGCTTCTCTACGCTAGAGGGAGTCGCAAGCCCTCCGGACATTCAATGATTCTCTGCCAGACTTTGTCTCTCTATGTAAGCTACTTTTCTTCGAGACTGGCCTGGTGTTGGTCACGGCGTTAGGCCGTCCACGTTGTTCACTCTTGTTCTCGTTATTTTTCGAACTTATCACATATCCGTTTTGCTTGCATCGTCTGCAGTCACTCCACGTCATCACTTCGCACATGCGCTTGTCTAGTTCATGAAGAGTGTACGAAAAGCTACCTAGCAACTACGCTCTTGAACTAGTTCGGCTGGTTAACTGGAGGACAGTACTACTACTAAGCCAAGTACTAACTTCCGAGCGAATTCGACTCCAGTCCTGACAATGACTTGCAAGAAGCTCACTGCTCGTTACAGTCATTTTTGTCAAGCAAAGTGGTCATGGGCGATGATGGCCCAGGTTGCACAGACCAGCATCAGGATGGGCGGGATCTCCATTTCCAGTACTAGATCAATATCAATTTCCTCCATAAATAACATGAAATCCAAGCTGGACTCGCCCTGCCTTCCAAACCGATTGGCCAGGGGTGAGGCTCACATAGTACTACACCATATTCAGTTTGAGTTTTAAGGAATTCGCAAGTGCTGAAAGTGCCAGGATTTTTGACGGATGGATAATAGCAGGTGACGACAGTGTCTGCCTGAACATGTCCAGTAATTTAGAAATGCATTTCCTTGCATTTTGTTACACTTGTGAGATCCTAAGAGCTCGCAGCAATAACACCAACAAGTTCAACATTGGTAGTTGAACTAGATCTAGTATCAGAAGTCTTTAATGGCAGACTATAGGCCAATTGAGTGAAGTGTAGCTCAGAGGATCAAGGGATTGCTGGTTAAGCAATGTATTGCATAGATCTAGCTTGGGTTGTATCCAAGCGAAGTACAGGGTTTATATACAATGTAGAGATGCGCATGGACCAAGATGAGAGATAAAGGCTATTGGACAGAAAGAGAAAGAACATCATAGTAGGAACACAGCCAAGAGACTTTAGCTCGAGAGACTTGTTGAACAATTACTAAGAAAGGAAATATATAAAGAAATGGTCATGTGATGGAAACGAAGAGTCAGGTGATCAAAGGAAAAGAAAAAGATAGGGGGTTGTCCAATATATCGTAACACATTTGTGTTGATGTTGTCATAATCATAATTGCAGTTAGGGCATGCATGATACTACTAGTTGGCAGAACCCTGATGAATAATGCTGATGCTCACAAGGATGATGCACCACATCCTGGGGTTTTATTGCAATGTTCATGATAGTTACTGTAAATGCATATTGCAAGATTTATGATAGTCCATAAACCTGCACCTTTTCTACTTCATTGCAATGCCCCTCCTTCAGGTGAGCCCATGTAGTGCTTTGGACTGTAGCATATGGACAGCCAATGTTGATAAAAAGCTGTCCCAGATGGGCCAGCCGATTGTTGGCTGACCTACAGCCTGTAGTCATAGGGTATGGATGGGCCAAGGTGTGACAAAATCCCATATGATATGGGTTGGCCAAGTACAGTGACCCCATAAACCATTGCAATGTTTGGCCTAAATGCAATGTGCAAA
>KN824907.1:0-53529 GCA_000827395.1 Paxillus rubicundulus Ve08.2h10 | reverse complement strand
GTGATCAATGAGATTTTGAAGGAAATGAAGGTCGGCTTGGCTTAAGATGCGAGGACGGCCACTAATGCGAGAGGATTGGTGAGGATTGGTGATGACACCATACTTCGAGAAGATGGCAAGCGTCTTGTAGACGAGTGACTTTCTCAGTGCAAGGATGTTACAGATATTCTCCACGCTGTAGCCTTGACGGTGTAGAGCTGGTATGCGTGCCTTTAGATCGTCAGAGACAACACCGGCGTGTGGAGACATGTTCGTTGTCACAGTTCAAGTTGGATTGCCTCATTGAAGCACGCTCGTCACTCATGCACTTCTGGGGTCCACGGCCGGATATTGCCGGGCCTCTATGGTACACATTTTTTGAACTATACAATTTCCACGCACTTTTGAAAAGCGCAGTAACATTGTCATGAACACAGGCTTCTAAGGTTGCCCAATTCCGGAGTTTGCAACAAAGGGTTGATTGAGTGAAGATGAGAGCCCCTGATTTCAGGGTCTGAAAGTGTTCAACCATATGGTTTTGTGGTAGAGTAGGTGAGCACTGAGAGTCGACATAGGCAAAGACTGGGCTACCAGCGGCTGAGCAGAAGTGGCAGAAGCATTGCACATTGTTTTCTGTTTCTTTGCAGGCTGGTTATACTGGGCAGGTTTCTCTCGTGGTTTATGCTTCTGTGAAGGCATCGTTGAGGTATTTTTTTATATTTTTTTATATTATGAATGCATAATATATATATCCCAACAAAATTGCATTGACGTATAGTGTCCCACCCACCAAAATGCTTACGTCATAAAGCATATCTATCATGCGACTCAATACATTATGCATAATATTATGCAAAATTTTATAATTTTACTGCCGCCTACAGTGGGATCCATGATAAATCAATGCAATATGACATTTATGCATTACAACCTCTTGCATTACGAGCCACAACAAGTAGAGTCGACTGTCAGTCCTCTGCACCTCAAAGTTCTCGTCAAACAAAGAAAATTAGACCGCTGAAGGGATGTCTGTTCCAGAAGTCTACTCGATCGCTCAGACACCCGTCACTTGCCATGCCTTCAATGCAAACCGCAGCCGTGCGTTGATTTCCAGTGTACCCTCCCAGTTCCCTGACAATTCGTTCCACAGAGGTGGCACTGAGTTTGAACGATAACAAAGCATACATATACGTTAACCAAGGTGAGGGATGGGCAGTCACAGAGACGCTTGCCGAGGTCTGTAACCTCACTTACCCCCATCCGTTTCAATGCCTGACCTCGATCGTGGCCTTAGCATGATAAAGCGATTACGTCCATTGACTGGGCCCCAGCCTCGAATCGAATCGTCACTGCATCACAAGACCGGAATGCCTACGTTTGGTCTCAATCCCCAGACCCACTCACCGGTGCATTGGTGTGGAAACCAACACTCGTACTCCTGCGCATCAACAGAGCAGCAACCTTTGTTCGATGGAGTCCAAACGAGGATAAATTTGCAGTAGCCAGCGGTGCCAGGTTTGATGGACGATCGTCGGCCCTATGGAGGATTTCACTGACACCCTCCACAGAGCCATCGCCATCTGTTCGTTTGATCCTGAGAACAATTGGTGGGTGGCGAAGCAACTGAAGAAGCCGATCAGGTCAACCGTTCTCTCCGTGGACTGGCATCCCAACAACGTCCTGCTTGCTGCAGGTAGCGCCGACATGAAAGCTCGTGTCTTCTCAGCTTATATCAAAGATGTGGACAAGAGGTGAGTACTATGTGGGTCCGTAGTTTCGGTGCGGCTCAATGTCCGTTAAGGCCCACTCCGACTGTTTGGGGTGAAAAACTTCCCTTCAACACTATCTGCGGGGAGTATGCTAGCCCCGCTGGTGGTTGGGTCCATGCAGTTGGTTTCTCGCCCTCTGGGGATGTGCTAGCCTTTGCGAGTGAGCCCCGTCGCGTTTCTCCTTTGGATATGCAGTGATCAGTTACTCTGACAGGCCACGACAGCTCGATCAACATCGTCTATCCTGGGGGTCCGACGATCTACAACATCCGTATCAGTACCCTCCCTTATGTCACGCTCACTTGGACTACCGAAGGCTCTATTGTAGCTGCAGGCCATGACTGCCAGCCTATGGTGTTCTCAGGTTCTGAGGCAGGGTGGGCGCTCGTTGGCACACTGGACGACACTACCTCTGGCGGAACCAAGTTCACTGCGAAAACTGGGACTGTTGGTAGACTGAACAGCACGGCATTTAACACGTTCAGAAATGCGGATACACGTGGTCACGCTGGAGGGGGTGATGTGGTAGGGGACACTGAACTTCTGACTGTCCACCAGAACACGATTACGAGTGTAAGACCTTACGAGGTAGGGCGGGACGGCGCTGTCAAGAGGGTGAGCACGAGTGGTGTGGATGGCAAGCTTGTTATCTGGGATGTTGCAGCTGTCAGTGTGGGAGGTGTCGCAGGGAGGCTTGGGGCTATGAGGATATAACATTGGAAGGGTGATGACAAGACTCGGTAGCATCACGAGAGCAGAAACAAATGTATTCAATCATGCCGTGGTATCTGCATATTCTCGTGAGGGATCTGTTACGGGTTGTTGGTTAATAACGCCCCACACTGATGCTTTGAACTATGGAGGGCTCGTAAGTAGGATCATTTGTCAAGTACGAAGTTTTGTACCAAGGTCAACACAAGGCCCATTTTCCTTTCAAGCACTCGCAGACGTGCGAGGAGATTCTGATCTGGCTGTGCGCCCAACTCCTTTGTTCTGGTGGTCAGCTGGAGGGATATCGGCCAGTGAGTTTTGATCGCCACTGCTCGCATGGGCAACGTACATCTTTGAGATGCTGTGCCAATTTTGCATACTCCCATAAGACCTCTGCCTCGTTCGTTGTTAGACCAGGATGAGATTCGTATGGGTTCACGACGAAGATATCATGGATGGTCGTGGAGACGGACATGATACATTGTTTCCTTATTCGTCGTAGTTTCTGTCCAGTCTAGGATTTGCAGCTAAAAGAAAGCTGGCAGGAAAGCAGAAATGGCACGAAGCTGTGCAAACGGAGTCCACGTTTTGTGTTAGTCAGGTAGTATTACGGGAGGAGGTGGCCGCACACGTAATCACGGCTATCGCACTCAATAAGCTGGCCGCCGGGTGAAACAAATATTCTTATTGGCACCGTCGGTGTTATTGACACCGAGGCGGCTGTCTCAAATTGTTCAAATTGCTGAATATATTTCACATAGCTGCTCAGATCCGACCGCGCTCAGAGTCTTCGAGGCTTACGGTATTTACAGGATTACAGGATAACAGGACGTGAGGTCAACCTGGGTTTTGTCCTGATACTGGATCTTCAAACTGCTGGCTTGCCGAAGTCATGGATGACGGAGTCGCTGGAGAGCTGAGAGATCCAGCCGATGACACAGATCTCAACCTAATCAACACAGCCCAGGCAAGGCTCCTCGAGTGCCTGAGTCTTGAGGACAAACCTGATCGCAATACCAATAATGACGGTCGCGCCACCATTATTGGTATTGCGAGAGATCCAGCGGATGATACAAATCTCAGCCTGTCTCAACCTAATCAGCCAAGCATCTGTCATGCAATTGTCCTCGACGGTATCAGGACATCATTAACATTTGGGCATGTCAGATTTGAGACCTCCTAGATTGGCTTTGACTTGCTCTGGTGAAAAGAGATCTGAAACATGGACCCAAAACAGGACACGACTCAGGCTCACCTCGCACTACACCGTGCTCGCACTAAGCGCAAGTACTTCAGTCATCGTTTCTTTGTTGTTACGAGAATGTGTAAAACAATAAGGATGGGACGAAGGGCGATGGGAGAGAACAAAAAAGAATGAAATATATTCGTGAATTTCCCAATTCTAATATACAGCACTGAAAAGATTCCGGAAAAGGGACATTATTGGACATGCCGCGTGCAATGAACGCACAAGGTCGGACTTTGCGATCATCTGGCCTAAAAAATATCCAACGTCCTCCTTCAACCGAGCACATAAAGCCAGACATCATGTCCCACACAAATCTCTGCTTTTACCCCATTATCCTCCTGCGTCCCTCATCCGAATCACTGCACTCAGCACTCGGCACATACTACCTTATTGGGACCCATTCACCCTATGTCACCAGACAATACGTCTTTCTCTCAAGGGGATAAAGTCTCCTCTCCGCGACCAAAGTGTCCTCCCGAGCTCAAGTCCCTTCCCACTCGGCCTGCCCATCCTACCTCCAATACCTCCCCTCCCTCACAGTTTACTACCAGGCCGTTCCCCCCACCAGCACTCGCCGATGTTCCCGTCGAGTATATAATGGACCAACTCCATAGCCTAGCTCCCCACTACTGGAACAGGCCAGAGACGGCGGATTGCACGATAGGTATGTGGGCTCTCAGCGATGCCTTCATTTTAGGCTTATCCATGTCCCTGTAGTTATCCCGGTACCTCATCATCTCTCCCCTTCCCCCGACTCGCCCGCTTCTTCCTCGCGGTCTTCAGCCGATTCATCCATAAGATTCTCAGTCAACCCCAACGGCACTGGCCGTCGCGCTACTGCATCCAGCATTGATGTGGCTCCCCGGTTGACACTTCAGGTATGTGCTAGTATTGCCTCGTCTAATCGCACGACTCACATTTCGCAGTTACACATGGATTACTTGTCCGCCAAGTCCTCTTTCTTCAGAGGTCTCTTTAGCGGGGCGTCGCCGCTAGACCTTATCCAGAGCCTTCATATTTCTGCGCGCCGATCATCAACCCCGCTTCGAGTCCCTCAAAACCGATTGCCCCGCCTGCTTCCCTCCACGACATCTCACCCCGTTGTCTTCCTGCCTGTCCCAGACCCCTCCTCGATCCACCTGCTCTTCCATTGGATGTACTTTGGGAGCACAGATCATATCGAAAGCTGTCTCGATCAAGGCACCATCCAGTGGGAAGGTCTGGCTCGCAACGTGGAATACCTTGGCTTGTCGACGGAAATCAAAGTGTTCTTGGGACGCTGGTATGGCAACTGGTTGCTGCCAGCGCGCTATCACCAGGGCTGTACTCTATGTGCAGCAGATGATGACTCGGACGCAGAGCTGGAGTGCGATGATCAGGATGACGATGATGATGACGACGACGACGACGTTGAAACAGATTATGACGATTACTTCTCCACGTCCAGCTCCCAAGACTCACATGCCCCAGAGGAGTGCAAGCGCGGGCGCACGCAGGTGGTCCGACCATTGGCACGGCTGTGTGGACAGTTACAACGGTGCACCGCGTAACATATACTACAACCCACTCTATACTTGTATTGCATAATCTCCCCATTCGCACAGCTCTAGGTTAACATTATTCAGTCCTATGGCAAATAATCATCTGAGCTTTTGCGTTCGCGTCTACGAACAGGAACCACGTTGTCACGTTGTCAAATCGATTACGTGTTGTACAAAACAATAGCATTGCACGGAAACGAGAACGAGAGCATCTCTGGTGGTTCTCTCGACCCACGCAATTGTTTTGGTACGCACGCGGGTACCTGCCTATGCGATAGCTTTGCCCTCGTAATGGTTGTCATCCGAAGCAGGGAAGACTCAGCCGGAAAATTCAAGGGATCAGAACAGAATATTCGTTCAAGTTCGGATGGTTTATAGTACCTCTGAATTTGAACTTCAGCTGGGGTGAGAAGTTTCACTTTCGACCGGGGTCACGGTGTGGTACTGCCTCGAATTTGACCGTTGACGGCATGTAGCAGAAGCAGCGGCTGATCCCCGTCTCTGGCCTTGTTCAGTCGACATTTGGCAGTCCAACGTTTCAATCAGCTGTGTGATGGTGTGAGTATCATTTTCCTTGTCACTGTCAGACGTCTCGCTGGTGGCATTGTAATAGAAACGAGTTAGGTACAATTGCATTGCTCGAAGCGGAAGTAAACAAAGTTGATCCTGGGTCATGATATCCCTACATGCGATTTGGTCCCGAGCGGGCATTCTTGTCATTCAAGCTTCTATCAAGGACGACACGGTTCGGCCACCAAATGCCCGAAAAGAACAAAAGAAGAACCAATCAGGACGGACCGACTGGTGCATTGTCGGCTTGCGACCCTTGCTGAACTTTCTTCCCTTGAGACAACCGATGGTCGTTTTTCAGATGCTCAGGAGGGGCGACAACCCGGAGCCCAGGAACCGTGTCCTGCGCAGGAAGGGACCGCTCCTGCCACGTGTGAGAAAGATGCACATCGCCAGGAATCCAGGGTGCCTGGAAAGTAATAGATGGACCGTCAGGCGGTCACGGAAAGTACATCAGAATAGACCGCGAACGAACAATGTAGCGGTGACCATTCATTTTCTTCCAATCAATGCCACTCAACCAGGCGTGATTCGTGACTGGCTCGGCAACACCCAGGCGATTTTCCGCTTCATGTGTGAGGAGGCCCGCCACGAGTGACTTGAGTGATTTCCCGACGCGAATATCTTTCGGCCATTTGTACTTCTTAGCGGCGATTCGTAGGTGGATATGTTCTTCCTCTTTCCCGTAGAACGGCTGGAATAATGTTCCTCAGAAGGAAGGTGACAATGCATGTGAGACATCACACTTGCCACTCGTTTGGTGATCATCTCATAAAGGACTACGCCACTGGCGAACCAGTCTACTCCACGGCCGATACCCGATTGGGCACTGTATAATTCAGGAGCCATGTAAACTGGCGTCCCAACCATCGACCAGGTTTGGGCATCAGTTTCCGGCTTCGACAGTCCAAAGTCCACAAGGGTGATGTATCCATCTGGCTTGATAAGAATGTTGGCTGGTTTAACATCGCGGTGGACTATTCCATTGGAGTGGAGGAACTTTAAGGCGCAAACGATATTGGCAAAGTAAAAACGTGCCACTGCCGCGTCCAGGGGCCCATGATTGTAGATAACGTCATGCAGCACACCCGATGGAATGCACTCGAGCATGAGATAAAGGTTGAGTGAGTCATGGAACGCGCCAGCAACGCCGTTTACCCAAGGGCTCCACGGAAGGTTACACAGACTCCCTCTTTCCGCATCAGTATCGCTCGGGGAATGCTGCGTTGGTCATATCTTAGATCATCCAAGAATGAACCGAAACATACACACCTGATCAAAGTTTTGCATATCATCCTTACGCAGAACCTTCATGGCGAATAGGGAGCCTGGCCGATCCATCGGATGAGGCTCCTGTCTAGGCCGTACGCGAACAAGAAGGACGCTTCCATAAGCACCTCTCCCTGCAGCAAGGGTCAGATTATGCGTTGTGCTTCTTCGAAGGCTCCTGACTCACCAAGCTTGCGTACACACTCGAGATCTCTCAACGAAAGTGGTGTAGGTCGCACTTCCTCTGGTGTTGGCACCACCTGTCCTTTGTAGTATCCATAAAAACCGTGAAATTTTACACGTTCCTGTAGGGCTTCGTAAGTTGGTGCTGACAGGATGGCTTGAGACTTACTCTAACAAGTGACTGCTTGGATTGCTTCATCGACTTCTTTATGTCATCCACCGCATTTTTTGAGATGACTTTCCCTCTGGCATCGCGCGCAGGGTGCTTCGTAGGGCCAGACTGCTTAGATGTACGTTTGGTCGTCACAGGAGTCGGCAGGCGCATATTTGTAGACGAGTTCGGCGGCAGCTCGAAGTGAATGTTCCTTTCTGTTGTAGATGTGGGTGATTTTGTGACTATGCGAGCCAGTGATTAAATTGTGGGCAAGAGATGCTCTGACCACAATTTAATCACTGCTCACGTAGTCATGAAAATCACCCATTGTTCGTCGAATTGGTGTGTGGGCCCATCAAGAGTGCTTTGACCGCATCAAAGCAGCTGTGCTGGTCACAGCAAAGCAACCGAACCTTGAAAAGTTACCGCGACATCTGGCTTTGGTATCTTTCCACGAGTGCTTGAGCCTTTTCCCCAGGAGGGAACGACGATGCGAGCGGAAAATCTGATGGTCCCAAGTTCAAGTAGCCTGATCAACGCATCTGACATTTTAAGTCGTACTCGTCTCCTTCAAATCTAAACACCAACAATCAAACCCATCATAAGTAACAAGTTCACCATCGATGCTAGCGCTCAGCTATTCACTCAATCGCCCAGGTCTATATTCCTCCAGCATGGGCCCAGTGCTTGTGACGGAGAGTCAACCGCAGGAGTGGACTTATGTCTCCGAAGGTGGAGCGACAATTGTCTTCTCATACACAGGCCCTTCGCATCCCAATTTCACTGGCAAAGTGCTTCGATTGCGCAAAATCCCCGTCTCAAAGGCTGCGCCGATGACACACACCGACGATGACGAACCTGATGATCCCATGATAGCCTTCCAGCGCATCGTTATTGCGCCCTTGGTGCCTTCAGAATACCTTCCTGATCTGGATGTCGTGCTTTTGGATGCTAGCTGGCTAGGAGCGCTCGAGAACTTGCGCAATGTCGATAGACCCGCTGAGCGACGAGAGAAGGATCAGATTGATAAAGGGCGGAGGAAGGGCATATTGGCCACAGATCTTGTCGGAGGAAAAGGTACCTTGGCAGTCGAAATAAAGGTTCAGTCTGTATCATTTTCTGCACGAGAGCAGTGGTCGTAACCAGATTCTGTGTCGTTCAGCCCAAGTGGGGATTTATGCCTAATCCCATCCACTTGTCCCAGGAGACAGCGCCGCTCAAGACAACCACGTGTAGATTCTGTATGCACACCCTTTTCAAGTCCGAGGGCGGCGATGTTTCTACCCAATATTGTCCGCTAGACCTCTATTCCAGAGATGAGGGTCGCATGAGGAGGGCTGTTCATGATCTCTGGAGCGGCTGGGTGCAGAGCGACGGAGAGCTGAACAACTTGAGGCTATTTGTCTCAGGGAAGATGATCAAACCTTCTGAGGTACCAATCAATACTATCCACAATACTTACCAGCTGACGCCCGTCCCAGCAGTCATTTACCGCTCTCAAAGAGTTTTTGCCCGGAAATCCAGTGCTCGAAGAGGCGTTTTCAGCTGCGCTGCTACCATTTCTCAGGAGACCTGCTCTCGCGGTCATATCCAATCTGCAGAGCGCGCTCGATGCCCTCGACATTGAAGGGCTTGCCAAGTTGTATGCTATGGTACATCCAGACGCCGACGGTCTAAATTGTGTTGACTGGGATCCCTCATTCGAGGAGTGGCAGGAATTTGCCACATCCTATGACTCTGTTTATTGCACCTTGGATCACTCCAAGCTATTTCCTGAGCATATCAAGACTTACTTGATGGCATATCTGCTGTCTGCATCATTCAAGGACTGCTCTGTGATATTCAGGATTCGACGGCCTGACGCGTCTGGGCAACCTTCTGTTGATGCTCCTCATGCAATCACCGTCATCGACCTCGATATGAAGCGCGTGGATCGGCTTGGAAAATGGGCGGATCTCGACAGACGGATCGTCGAGCACTGCCAAACCATAGATGCAATTCAACGTAAGCCCTGCGTTGAGCGACACTGACACGCGGAAGCCTTCACTTCGGATGGACGATCTTTCTTCACTGTACAATCGTCTCCTGATACCCACGTACGTAGTAGAGTGCTTGATACGCGTCTGTACCGCAGCCATTAATTATTCCCGTTCCCGACGTGCGGAGTGAGCGCCTGAGCGGGAGTGACTTCACGTGACGGTGATCTTTACCCCACACTCACGGTTATGGTCCGCCAAACGCGCCGAGGCTGCCCCGCCACATCTTCCTAGCATAAAAGGTGCTGCTTCCTTGACGAGTGCTTGCACCTAGCCCTCCGCTTCCACTGTATAAACCAGATGTCGTTCGTATCGTCCGCTAGATCTGTAGCCCGTAGTGTGCGGGCCGTAAGGCCCACCTACCTTGCCTCCTGTCTCGGCGTGGGTCGGCGACATGGGTCGACTTACAACCTCGAAATTGCGGGTCTGAGTGAGGAACAAGCCGAGGTGCGCTGCGTCGTGATTCTGAACGCGGACGCGTGACACCAATCGTTCTACACCACATCTCAGTTTAGGAACGCAGTCGCTGAGTTCGCACAACGAGAAATTGCTCCAAGGGCGGCGGAAATCGACAGAACCAATACCTTCCCAGTCGTCAGTTCCTAGTCTCTTGATTCTCCCAAGAAAGCACTTTCATGCGGACTACAGGATGTTTGGGAGAAACTCGGAGAGATGGGTTTGCTTGGGCTAACCGTCTCTCCGAAGTACGGTGGCTTGGGCTTGGGGTATTTCCACCATACGTTAGCCATGGAAGAGATTTCGCGAGCATCTGGCTCGGTCGCACTCTCGTATGGAGCTCACTCAAACCTCTGCGTCAACCAAATCCATCGACACGGAACGGAAATTCAGAAGAAGAAATATCTCCCTGACCTCATCTCCGGCAAGAAAGTGGGCAGTCTTGCCATGAGCGAAACAGGAAGCGGGTACGCGTACTTTCCATTCCTGGGCTGCCAAAATATATTCCTGACCTCCGTCATTCTCTTAGGAGCGACGTCGTTAGCATGAGCCTACGAGCTGACCAGATTGATGGTGGGTGGAGATTGAATGGCAACAAATTCTGGTATGCTTCGCGATTCTTCCTGAGAAATATGCTATTTACCTTGACTTGGTCCCAGGATTACTAACGGACCTTCGGCCTCGACTCTTGTTGTCTACGCCAAAACTGCTCCTGAGAAGGGTTCCAAAGGCATTACAGCCTTTATTATAGAGAAAGGATTCGACGGTTTCTCGACCCACCAAAAACTGGACAAATTTGGTATGCGAGGAAGCGATACCTGTGAACTGGTCTTCGAGAACTGTGAGGTGGCTGAAGGTGGATATAGTCACAGTTGGTCTTACCCGTTGGCTAATGTTTCACCAGAGAACGTCCTCGGTCAAGTGAACAAAGGCGTTGGTGTCTTGATGTCAGGTCTTGACCTCGAGCGTCTGGTGCTGAGCGGAGGCCCTCTGGGGTAAGCTTTCTCGTCGCTCACAGGACTATGTCAGTCAGTCTGACAAAAGCAGGCTGATGCAAGCATCCTTTGATTTTGCGGTAGAGTATGTTCACCAACGCAAACAGTTCTCTCAGCCAGTTGGAACATTCCAGTTGATGCAAGGTAAGCTAGGTTATATGCTATCGAGAATGTGGGCTCAAGTAGTTCACTTGTGAAGCTAAAATCGCAGACATGTACACGAAGATCAACGCAAGTAGATCATACGTGTATGCCGTGGCAAGGGCATGTGATCACGGTCATATCAGTCGCCGGGTATGTGTCTTGTTTGTCAAGACACGCCACATTGATTTGTCGTGTTGTTAGGATTGTGCTGGAGCAATATTGTACAGCACCGAGAGAGCCATAGAGGTTGCCATGGAGGGCATGCAGTGCCTCGGCGGTAATGGATATATCAACGGTCAGTGTTGTCTTCATGCACACTCGGCGGACGCTATTGACATTTCATTTTTTATTGTAGACTACCCCATGGGCAGGATATTAAGAGACTCTCGACTTTATGCAGTTGGCGCCGGCACACAGGAGATTAGACGAATGCTGATCGGAAGGGAGTTCAATGAACAATTCAAGTCGTAGGAACGGTGGTGCAGTGAAACGAGAGGACATCAGAGGTGACTCACCCTTGCAAGTCGGTGGCTCAATCATACAAGGTCGGTCATTCATTGTTGATCGAGGATCTCCTCCAGCCGAGTAGTGATCGCGCATGCTCAAAATTAAAGGACGCACTCCGGGTTTTCCCTCCTGGTTGAATATCCACGTTGTCAGCTCCCTGAGCAGTGAAAAAGGAACACATGTATAAAGATGCTTAAAAGTCCAAAAATGTTCTGCAGGAAGAAGTCTGGGTTTGGTATCAGGCTACTTCCTCCAAATCGGAGCAAGAAGTAACTTTGCAAAAGCTACCGACATCGAGCAGGAAACAATGCATTTCGTTGCATCCTCTGTGCCCCTCCAATTTCTCGAACGATAGGAAGTTTCCTTTCACCTCTTGCCCTCGGGGGATGTTTCTCCAGGTCGCACGTGGACGTTCCATGAGCGACGAGCTTCACATTCTCGTTGTCACAGTTTCAACGGATATGTTATACTTTGGCAGTGTTGTGCAAACACGATTCGCCTGTGTGACTGACGAGTTCACAGGAGAGCCGAAGGCCCAGTAATATTGGCCCGGTTCTTATACAGCGTTCTCCGTAACGTCAATTAAGGTTAACGGGTTTGATATATTTTCATGACGATAACTTGTATGCATAGTGTACTGGTGGTGATGGTCGTGCTATGAGAGAAGGAAAAGCGGAAGGACATACAACAGAATATGCATGGTGGGAGATGGATTAATGGGCAAGTGAGAGGTATGAGTAGTAAAATGCGGGGAGCATAGCAGAACGTGGTGCGACGGACAGAGGCAGAGATATGTAATGCAAGTAGAGATGAGCGGAAATCGTAAGTGAAGTGAGATGTCGTGAAAGCTAGCCAAGGTTGTATTTTTTGTTGTCTTCGAGGGGTGGTGAAGTCTCGACATCTGTCGAAGTACCTATTGTTGCGGAGGAATCAACATGTCTTCCCAATCCTGACGACCCTCGTTCGGGTCGTATGAATCGAGGATGCTAGGAAAGGTTTCACAGATTAGAGGCGAGATGTCCGAGTGTTGCTGTTTGATGTGGCGCTTGAGTGAATCTTTCCGAGAGTGCCTAGACGGGCAGATATCAGCGACAGAAACGCCGTGAGATAACGGATAAGACCCACCCGCGGCATGTTTTGTTGAGTTTCATACATATACGACAGAAGAACCGCGTCTCCCCAGAGTGCCTTCTGCTCCGTTCGTGAATGCGCTTTCTGTTCTTTGCCACCCATTCCTGGCAGGTGTGGCAGAAGTAGCGATTAGCGCCATCCCTCTGAGGAGGGTGTCAGTAATGAAATGAATAGACCGCCCGGAAATGGAACGTACTGTTTCAAGGAGGCGTGGTCGCTTTGAGTCACCCTCGTTATCACTCTCTGGGCCACTACTGCTCGACGAGCGCTTCTGGCCTCTATGACTGGTGGAGGAGGAAACCTGCCCTGACGAGGGCCCCGCGATAGGCATTGACTGGGCAAGTTGGTAGCCTGGAGGGTAAACAGAGTGTGTCGAGCTGGAAGCCTGACTTCCGCAGTAGTCATGGGTGGATTGTGCGACTGAGGGGGTGGTGGAAGCGTCGGTCGAGTGACAAGCTTTAGATTTCCTAGTCTTGTTCATCTTCTTCGCTGGCCGCGGTGGTGCAATGACAGACAAGACGAGGGCAGCGGCGGCTTCATCCGGGTCAGGCGCATAAGACTCAGGGGCCTCATGGACGGGGAAAGGATTGTTCTCATGGGTGAGTTGTGACTGTGTGTCTGCGTAGTCCTGATATTGGTAACAGGACGTTGCATCTGGCTGAAAAAGCGACGCCTCCGCTGTGAACTGGTTTATATCGCGGGGCCGAGCGTGTAGGACTTCTGGCGCAAAGAGGGCTGCCCAATAATCCTCCTCGGTGTCGAAGTCTTCGGGGCGCAACTCGGTGGTTTGCTCGGGGGTCAGTGGGAGGGTGACTTCACTTGGTGCATAGTTCACAGTGAGGTTTTGCTGATCAAACTGGAAGCGAGCCCCTTGCTCCTGCAGAAAAAGGGTGGTCTCAAGGTGTCGCTCAGATTGCGTGTCACAGGTAAGAGAGAACTCGTACGAGTTCGGTAGTGCCGTGAGGGGAGAGGGACCTGACAATCGAGCGGCATCCTCGAGCGGCACAAGGTAGGGCGTGGGGATAATGCTAGAGGGAGCTGAAATGCCGTGATGCACTACCGATGGAAGATTGAGAGTGTCGAGGGACTGGCGATGGTTGACCAAGGGGGTCGATAGGCTGTACTGGGAGTTATTATTTTGGTATTGGAAGTGATACTGGGCCAGGTTGCTTTGCCAGTTACCCATGTAGTACGCCCCAGTAGACTGTACCTGCGGATCGCAAGCAAAAGTGAACTCGTGCGAGCTCGGTAGTCCCGTAGGAGGAGCGGGGTTTGGGAAGTGATCGACCTGCTCAAACGCGAAAAGGTCGGGAGCGTGAACATTGTGGTGCACTGCCGTTGGAATATTGATGGTGTCCAGGGACAAGGGATGGTCGACCGAAGTGTTAGAGAGAGTCGATGGGAGATCCTGGTCGCGATTACCCTGCGGCTGCGAGTACGGCCCAGGAGTCAAACCAGATACATCCTGATGATAAACCGGCGTCATCGAGCCATTGGGGTGGAACTGGGTCCAGTAAGGAGACCGATCAACGCCCACATGGGAACTCTGTGGCGTGAACGAAGATACCGGAGCAAGTGACGCTGGGCTTCCGAAGGGTGATTTGTTGGTCGACGGGACCGAGGGGGAAGGGTCGGGGTGGCGAGGGGGGATCGCTGGCCGGGCAACGACATCATCAATCGCCGTGGGGGCGATCACGGGAGGATTGCATATCGACGCCGCAAGCGGATGGTCAAATGGCAGAGGAGGGTATTTAAATCTGGCCGGCCAATCTTGTGGAAGCGCACGACTGGCGCACGCTTTGAAAGACGCGTTTGGACGCGCCGGAGGCTTCCAATCCTTTGGGGGATGCATGTTTTCAGAGAAGTCAGGAGTCATAGCAGGAAGGGGCAATGCGCAGGAATATAGCGGATAGGATGTTTCAAAAGTGAGTTGACCACAAAGTGTGAGGCGAAGGGATCTATTACTCGAGTGTTTGGAAGAAAAGAGGACCTGGACAGGTGGCCAAATTTATAGATCCTCCAAACCACAAACGCTTTGAAGTCAACAGAGTTAAACAGAAACGGAGTCGATTAGCCACCACTGAGAACCCTCCGTAAAGTACCTCTTACGCTTTGGCACAATCAAAGGGTTTCGTGAACCTAGGAAAGGGGGGATCGGCGTCTGCATATAGCAAGTCTTCGACAAATTGAGTAGCTCCGGCACACGTTGTGATTAGTCGCGTAGCAGCCATGTCACAGAAGCTTGGCGAAAATGGAAAGTCACTTGGAATACATACTCACCTTCGTGGACCAACAATGCACAAATATCCGGACACACAGCATTGGAGACGCTTTGACTGACATGGACTGGAATTTTCCGTCGACACGTTGCACGGCCCCGATCTCTTCACAATTTCTTGGGCGCTCAAAATAGCCAGCACAGTCAAAGAGATGATTTATTGCAATCAGATCCGCTGTATCGGTACAGAAGGGAGCGCATGCCTATTATCGTTGATCCAGACAGTCGTCTTGCACTTCAACGACTAGATGTAAACAGTTTACAGCAGAGTTTCCCCTTTCAAAAGGGGCATGAGCCTAAGTGCAATAAACACATTCTACGCACTCACCCAATGCCGCCCGCACGAGAGAGCAGCCAACTGCTATGGTCTGTCGGACGCTCTCCGGGTCCGCCAGGGATGGATTAACCTCCTGTGCGAACGTAAGCATGGCAACGGCTGGACAAAGACTAAGCGAACCATCAGGTCTAGCGCCACGAGAAGCCCGGTTTCGTGGATGGCTTCGCAAATATAGTGACCTTCTCTGAAGGTCAAACCTCCACGTACCTGAACAATGTCAAGTCGGGACAAACAAAGGACTTGTCATATTCTCACCGGTGTGCCTGTGGACGGCGCAACTGAGGGGTCCAACGCGTCGACATCAAAGCTCAGATGGATGGGTAAGTCCCGGTTTGGGTTTACGTGATCGAGCGCCATGTCCACCACTTTACCAATACCATACTTGTCCACCTCGTGCATGCTGAATGCCTTTATGTTGTTTTCTTTAAGGATGCGCTTTTCCCCTGCGTCGATATCACGCAGACCAATATAGACAAGTCGCTCTGGCTTCAGTGCGGACTTGACCCATGAATATTCGGCTATCTTCTCCCCAAGCCCCAGAAGGAAAGACACAGGCATACCGTGAATATTCCCTATCATCCCGGTGAGATTCTTCTTGGTCATAACAGGCAGGCATACGCACCGCTCCCCGTTGTTTCCAAGGTATTGATATCAGCATGAGCATCAATCCAGATAACGCATGCCTCCGGGTACGAGCTTCATCATCAAAGTTAGTGATTGATAACATTTCTGACGGGAGGCTTACTTCAGGGTGCCGGATATAGTGCCCATAGCCTACGAAAACTTGTCAGAAATGAGTGCCAATTCTACGAAAGACGATACAGACGAGAGAATGATCGCCGCCTAGTGTAACTGGTAGTTGCCCGTTCCTGGCATGTTCGCCGACAACCTTTGCGACGGATTCGCAGACGCGCGACACAAGTCGTGGGTTCTTGAGTTTGCCGATTGGTGGGTCGGAAGCAGCTTGGATTTCTTCGAACTGATGATGTCCGTCGAAATTGACACTCCAACCAATTTCCTCGAGCTGGTTGACAAGTCCAGCCTCTACCAAATGAATCGGACCTTTATCGACTCCTATTTTTGTCTTTGATACGTTAGGGGTTAGAGAGGGCGTTTCTCGGATAAACGTGCACACCTGGCCACCACTTTGCACGTTCATGGATAAGGTGCGAGTATCCTTACGATGCGATATCGTACATGCTCACCTGAAAGGACATCCTACGATCTGATACGAGGATCAGGAATGGGGTGACCGGGAATCGCAGGATGACTCACAGCGATGGTCTTCGGACTTGGAAGAAACTTGTTGACGATTGCGGACATGCTGGACGAGTTCAGAGAGGATGGAGAGGGCGATAAAACACAAAGCCGAAGAGCAGATGGGGCGATTACCCAGTGTGAGACTTGAGCTCTACTTATAGTGTTTTTTTTTTGTCTGCTGTGGTTAGCCCGGGCCCGAGATCTGTCGTGGCGTGACTTTCCGTTTGTGACGGGACTCGCCTGTTAACTGATCACCACCGCACGGGCCAGCAATAATCATTTTGGCCGTTTATTGTATGCGATGTGCAACGACCTGCATCATGAGGGCCCATCGGTGAGGGGTGCTTTGGCCTTTGTTCCTGATGGCGGACACAGTTACATCACTGATTGAGTCAGCCTGGACCTAGTTGGTACACGCTTCTCGTCGGGCAAACCTCGCTCTCCAAATTCACAAGTATGTCGGCCAGATCTGCTGTCACTCAACGAAGCTTTTAACAACATTATAGTCGCCAGCAGCTTCGCCCCTGTGCCTCTGATGACCCTGATAGGGCGAGCGGCGAGCCTGATACTACTAATACAGTGCGGGTAGTAGAGGAGGCCGGTTTGATACCATGCTCGGAAGTGTCCGAGTGGCATTGACATTGGCATCGCCATCTGGAGTCCATCGAGACATATAAATAAGATGTCCTTGATCGATTTCGGTCAACTTGTCAATTTGTATCTCCCCTCAGCCCATACTCTCGACCAGACTCGGCCTAGTACAAATGTCCGCCACTTCAAGCAGACCTCCCAGCGCATTCCCGTCTAGGAGTGGCACCCCTCACTTAAGAGACGTGGTGAGGGCTTTTGCCTGTCCTTCTTTCTCTTATCCATTACATGCATCTTCACTCACTCCGCCTGCCTTCTCTTGCAAACATTACACACCAGGTCCACGAAGTCATGAGACAGTTCAAACATGAGAAGGAATCAGAAGCTCACCAGGTATGTCACGTCCCCCCCTTCCGATTAATCTCCCGCTAAAGCTTCTGCCAGATCTTCCGTCAGCAAGCTGGGCACCAGCCCAAGGGTGTATTCCCTGAGACAGTTAACCCCGTCAGTGACACCATTCCATCTTCCTGGTCTCTCCCACTCAGCTCTATTTGTTCCCCTCATAGGAAGAAGAGACTGTTCCTGGTATCGAGCACCCCGGCAGTACTGGCGTAATTTATTGCTCCGATCGCGCCATTGCCAATGGCTTCAGCTATGTCAACTCCCATGAATGGGCCAACCTCGGTCAAGGTGCTCCTGAAGTTGGACCCATCCCCAATGCCCCTTCTCGCCCAGACTCGATTCCTATTCCAGTCGATTCTTTGGAATACGCCCCCACCACTGGTGTCAAAGGTTCGTTGTATCCAATTGCCCCTCACGAGTCTCGACTCATGCTCTATAAAAGCCCTCCGCGAGGCAGTCGCAAATCTGTACAACCACACTTACCGCCAGGGAAAGGCGAGTCAGTACACATACGAAAACGTTTGTATTGTGCCAGGCGGTCGTGCTGGTTTGTCTCGTGTCGCTGCTGTCATCAGTGATGTTTACTGTGTATGTAACACCCCTCGGGGAGAGGGACTACTGCTGATATAGATATACCCGTAGTCATATCAAATCCCCGACTACACCGCGTACGACCAAGTCCTGAGCGCGTTCAAACGCCTCGTTCCTGTTCCAACTGCGTGAGCAACAGTCTTTACATTTCATACATGTGTTTTCACTGTCTTTAGCCTTGACCCCAAGGTTCGTCCCCGTCAGATATTCGTTGATCGGCAGCGCTCATGCTCTTTCAGGATAAGTACCGCCTCGACATTGAACAGACTAAGGTGCGTTGTCGTTGCGTTTCTCATGACCGTGGCTGAAACACCAGCATCCATCAGAAAGACATACGTACTCAAGGTCTTGCCGTCATCATCGCATCGAATCCGCGGAACCCTACGGGTCAAATGATTGCGTACGGCGAACATCTGTTCGTCGAGGCTGCACCTAACGCACAATCGTTCTAGTGGCAAGGACCTCAAAGAGCTTGTTTCCCTTAGTAGGGAAGGTACTACCCTCATTCTCGATGAGGTTCGTTCTCCATCGCACCAGCTGATCTGCCTGCCTCACTGGTATTCGGCGCGTGTTGATTCCGCCATGCCGTGACAGTTCTACTCCTGGTACATCTATCCTGAGCATGAGCGAGACTACGGTAAATCAGTCTCATCAGCTGAATACGTGGAGAACGTCGACGCCGACTCGGTCATCATCATCGATGGACTCACGAAGGTCAGTGTTTTCCACCCCTGTAATGACATCGCACTCACGAAAACCAATAGAACTGGCGTCTCCCTGGCTGGCGCGTGTGTTGGGTCATGGGACCAAAGAACCTGATCACAGCACTTTCTCAATCAGGTTGGTCGCTCGTGTGGAGCGCCTGTGCCTTGCTAATACTAGCGGGACAGGTTCCTTCTTGGACGGCGGGGCTAACCATCCGTGTGTTTATCTTGAGTACGTCACCTTGTTGGTTACTGACATTGGTCCGACATCTAGCATGCAGCTCGCCGCTATACCTCTCTTGGAACCCAGTCGTGTGGCAGAAGAGAAGGTACACATCTGCGTGCCTGTGCTCTGGAAAGTTGAGCCGCTCACACATGATCTATCAGCTTTCCCTGCAGAAGCACTTCAAGACGAAGCGTGACCATGTACTCAAGCGCTTACATGATATCCATCTCGACGTGGATATCCCACCTCAAGCCACCTTCTACATCTGGCTCAACTTGGAGAAGCTTCCTCCTCCATTAAACAACGGCTTGGTGTGTTTCTCGACTCTGGAGGTGATGGCATATTCAAGCTTTTTTGTAGACCTTCTTCGAGGAGCTTCTTAAGGAAAAGACTATCGTGATTCCTGGTATTTTCTTCGATATCAACCCTGCCCATCGCAGAAACTTGTTCAATTCTCCATGTCATCATTTCGTCCGCCTGTCCTTTGGCCCTCCTTTGGAGGACCTTGACAAAGGTCTGCACCACCGTAACTAATTGTAACTTGTGCTGACGTAGCGGTGACTCTTAGGTCTTGACGCTATCGAGCGAGTGGTTAAGGCCGCGAGAAAAGAAGGCACCAGGAAGTTTGGCCACAGTTACAAGAAGAGCTTGGAGAAGGCGCCGGACCAAATTTAGAGCCAAAGACGAGGCTATGAGCAACATAGAGGGTGATGACGAAGCACGTCGGGAAGTACAATTGCACATAACGGTATACCTATGTCATCCCGAATCATTTGTATATGCAACGTGATGGCGAGCTGCGTTGCGAACGAATGCGCGGTAGTGGCGTGCAAAATCAGAGCGATGGATCAAAGGGTGCAAAAGCCTTTTTGAACAGCTCAACGTCCGCTTTATCTTCCTCCTCGGGAAGCATACACGCTTTCCAATCAAGCCTATTCGGGATGTTCAGAAGAGATACTAATACTTGTCTGCAGAAAGCATTTCTTGAGACACTCTGGCCGACATCGTTTCACCAGAGCACGCACCTTCCGAACTGGATGCTGAACGGAACATGGTCTTTCATCAGATGGACTAGTTTACGTCCGTCTGGCAGATCGACGCGGAAGTAGCTCCTCGTACTACCACCACAAGCCTCCAGAGCACCGTCGCTATCTTGCTCAAAGTCGATGCCCAGTGCACGGCCCTCCTTGAGGAAAGCGTCTTCGACCTTGTTTTGCAGTGAAATAGGGATAGGAACAGCCTGAACATGAGCGTGGCCGCCTTTGGCACTGAGTCGGGCAACTTCGTAGAATATGACTACAGCACCATGCTTCGCAAAGAGTCCTCGAAGCGCAGTTTTGTATCTGGGTGGGGTCCGATGAGCACATAATGTCAACGATAGGATGACTGTCATTACCTTTCCGTCTCATCAAGAATGGGTGGTGCAATATCATCAGGGATTGCATTGTAGGTGGGTTGATGAGAGATGGGTACAATCAAGACATGACCGCCTCCTGGAACGCAAGTAACATTACCCTCATCAGGGGCTGATTGCGTCGGAATAACCTGCCCTTTGGCCAGCGTCAAGTAGCACTCAGCACCGATTGAGACGATCAAATGTTTCCTGTAAGGGCATCAGAGGTGGGTGATTTGTGAACGTGGCTACTCACGCCAGGTTGGGATTTGATAGACAGAACCAGCATTCGTCAGCTGAAACAACCTGTTGTCAAGGGGAGGACACGGATATAATGAATACGAGACATACGCCCGATCTCTTTTGGCGGCCCTCTTTTCCCCCTCTCGCCATGCGACGGTCGTTGATTCGCCACTGGACAGTCATTTATATGATGCAATTCACTTCCGCAGGCACGGCACACGTATCCTTCACGTGGCTTACGACCTCCGGTGTCTCCCACTGCGTGCCTGGTTGGACAGTCGCGAACAAGGTGTCCTGTGATATTGCAGACCTTGCACACGTAGCCCTCTGGAGGTTTTGTTCTTTCGGGGCAGTCGTCAATGAAGTGCTGATTGTCACGTAAGCATGCCCTGTCCCTTGTACTTCGAAGGAAAGCTGACCTCTGTTGAGTCACATCGCCTACATCTGTATCCCGCTGGAGGTTTTCCATTTTGCCCAGTCTCTGTTTCTGGAAGAAGGATGAGTAAAAGGTTTCGAGAAGAGAAAAAGAACTTGGAGAACTCCGCTACCAACCTGTCCTTGAACGCTTTCCAGGTTGCCGGACGTTCCCGAAGATGAAGTTGTCCGCTTCAGTGGCTTCATGACCGCGTTTCTGAGGACGTTGAGCAACATCGAACGGATTTTTCGTGATATTGGATAGCCGCTGCGTTGCGGCCGCTGATGGTGTGATGGAAAACGCATAAAACCACTAAGGAGACATGAGGACTGCGAAAGATCCCATGAGGAATCGTGACGAACCCGTTGTTTCTTCCCAGTGCTCTGCTCTCCACCAAATGCGCCAAGGCTAACGAAGCGAGACACCCTCCCATCCTCATCATCCCAAACAAAAGGCTCGCGTTCCCAGAACTTCGGAGGACGCCCACCGCCGCCAGCAAAGTGATACCTCGGCTTTGTTTTCCGAATGATTTCATCGAGCGGCGGAGAGCCCGAAGATCCAAATTCGGGCGAAGGCAAAGGTGTGTCCGAATGAGAGGTGATAGAAGCGGGCCAGTCACTGCTTATGAGGATGTCGACGAGCTGGGAAGTTGATGCGGCGTCACGGATGGCAGCGAGGGAGCCATAGTTTTTTCCGTTCCCCCTGTTCGACGATTTGATTAATGTGTTGGAAAGGAGGCGCTCGACAGTGTGTGTGGTGTAGAAGGGTGAAGCAAACCCCTAGGAATACAAGGGTGAGTGCAGCGAGTTACATTGCACGGTGACAACGTACTGGTGGCCCCTCAGAAGAACCATAGATGCCGGAGTGATATATGCCTCCCAGGCAGGTAATCCGAAGACCATGAGGTGTAGTCATGACTCCAGACTTGTCTGGTCAACATGAGCACACGGACCAACGGACTGTCACGTTACCACGTACTCAAGAGAAAAACATCCTTGCACAGTTCTCCACCAGTCTTGGCATACTTTTCTATCACCGGCTCTGGGAGTGGATTCTCGCCTTGCATGATATAACATTTGAGAGGAGCTGGGAGACTGTGAAATCAGCCTACACATCTGATTGACATGTGCAGGACCATGCCTTCGATGGTTCCGTCCAATAACTGTAGTGCCTCGTTTTGATCATCCTTCGTATAAGCGCTGTGTTCTTGCAGTGGGCCAAAGAAATCACCCAGGCAAAGAACGCAGTCGAATTTACCATGTTTCGTGTCGATGGCTCGTATTTTTGCAAAAAGGTCGCGTATTGAACCGACGGCGGAACCAACGGTCAAACTAGCAAGCAAGTATTGTTGTCGTTTCGCAAGATTCATTGCAAAGCAAGACCCACATTTTAACGCCCGTTGTACTCTGGGTCGTGTTGCTTAGCATTGAAGTGGATGCCATTGAAGAGGACACCCACGTGATTTGTGGGATCATGCCCGTGACACGTAGTAACTGCATCCCATAGACCGCTCAGTCTATTTGTTTCAGAGACAATTTGCACAAGCTTAGCGCACTCTCCTAGTGACCTTGTTTTCGCAATGGTGATCAAGCCGTAAAGGCTGCGCTGATGTGGTGCCTCAGGCTAATGAACTGCGCCATGCCCAAGCCCGCCCAAACTGGCCCACGACTGCTCATCCTTTGCCAGTCCAGCTCGAAACCAACATCTTCGCGGACTCGATGCTGATTTGCGCTCTCCGAGCCACACTAAACACACGTGTGCGCTACATGGCGATGTTGGGGGAGAGATGATCCGTGATCCAATTTCCCAGAGCACTATATCCGTGGATGAGGCACAGCTGTTGCTTGGATCTCAGGAATGGTCTTTGAGAATTACATGTTGAATGTTGAGGGACAACGTGCTTATAGGGCAGGGGTGTGTTAATTACGATAAATCAATGGTGTTCGATGGTCATCGATGCAGGGATATTATGGGTGCATCCAAGATGGTACTGCTGACACTTCTACTCCGCGACAAGCAGCTTGCACGACGGCACAAATGCCAGTATGAGCAGCATGCACTCGAGACCTTTCCGTGACTTACCCACTGGCAAACAGGGAATACAAGGGATGCATTGTGTCTTACATGGGCACACGTGGAACTTGGAAGGTGCACGCCGTTCTCTGGCTGAAAGTGGTATATCACAGACAGTCGCCAGCTGGGATCCCTGGTGAACTGGGTGCCTCACCCCAATCGAATACAAAGCCATGACTTACTTCTCAAGTCAACGTGGAAGTGAACATTGGCGCAATCTCGAGCGGCGTTGCTACGTGTGTGTGCAAATATACTTTTGCTCGGATCCTGGGCCTGAGGCCAGAGCCAGAGAGTGATTTGATGGGAACAACGCTAATAGACAAGAACAATGGGCATGGGTAAATTTCGGGACGCAATGGGCCATAGGACGGCGAGCTCAAGTGTCATCACCTGTTTGTTTTTGCCCATTCCCCCCTCACATCCACTGGCCGGGCGCGTGTTGTCTCGCAGGAACGAGCATCAGCCAAAACATCTATTTAACTGCCTGACCGTCCTCCCTCTCTTCCGGCCCCAGTAGCCTGACGAGAGTGTCACCGCTTGAGAGACACTTTACTCTGATCTACGGCCTGTCTTCAAGGTCCATTACCGATTCCAAATCATCATGGTCGTTCTCTGGGCACTTCTCTCGTCTCTGTTGCTCGCGTCACCTGTGGCGTCCTGGCCTCTCGTGCCATCCACGGACCCCCTTATGCATCTGTCTCGGGCTGTCCCCGTGTTCGATCGAGGCTGGGCGAACTATTGTAGCTTCTCACCCTACACACCAGAGTTCCTTTGCCCGCGTCGGGGATCCAACATGCCCATCTCTATCTCCACACCACTTGGGACTGCGCAGGGGGTCGGAGACACCGCCACTGTCAACAGGTTCACTGTAAAATATGCTTCCGCGCAACGCTGGCAGCCGTCAACCGTCGCTACCACGTGGGAACTCCCGTGCGCCTACCCTTCATCCCCCGATTACAAGTGTGTCTTTGCTCACGGAACTCATATTGTAGCAATGGTTCCACCAACGTATCCGCGCTGCCTCTCATGTGTCCACAGCCTTACGTCGACGACTCATCGTTTTCGGAGGATTGCCTATCCATGATTCTTTACGTCCCCACCTCCCTCAAGTCGGTAAGTGGTGTGCCCACGCTCATGTGGTAAGCATCCAAATTTCCCAGACCTTCCAACGTTCCTTCATTGAATGATTCTAGGATTCACGGTGGTTCCTTCATGGTCGGTTCTGCTACAGATCCAGGCTTGGATGGCTCTGCCCTGGCGGAAGCCACGGACTCGATTGTGGTTGTCATTCAATACCGCCTCGGTGCTGTAAGTCCACTCAGCTCAAGATATGATGGAGCGAATGGCTCACTACTCCTACAGCTGGGTTTCGTTGCTCCCAATGGCCAAACCAACCTCGGTCTGAAGGACACGGTCAATGCCCTCCAGTTGTTGCGCAAGGTGCTCCCTAGCTTTGGGGGTGACCCGAGCAAGATTACCGTCGCCGGCCAAAGTAGTGGCGCAAACATGATCCGTGCGCTCCTCGCGGTCCCGTCTGCGCAGTCACTGTTCCAGTCAGCTATACTCCAGTCAGATCCGATGGTTGGTCCGACTTATTCTGCACAGGTTCACTTGAGCTAAACAGCATTCAGGATTACGGGTTTCTGTCGATATCTGATCAACAACAGTTGCAAGACTACTTTGTCTCCATCCTGCCATGTAAACCTAGCGACACTTCGTGCTTGGACGCCATGTCGCTGGATGAGATTGTTACCACCGTTGGTTTAAACCAGTTTGACAACGCTTTCCTGGTCGTTCCTGCTGCCACACAAGCGGAACCAATGCGTGTCGTGAATGACGGGACCTTCATTACATCCACCCTTGATTCGACGACCCCATTCCCCAAGGTTACCAAACCAATTATTTTATCCAATGTTGCAGATGAAGCCGGCCTCACAATCTACGGGAACTTTCCCGATCCCGTGCCGGAAGCCGAGTATGAAGCCATCGTGAATGCTTCTTTCGGCGAGTCGCGCTATCAAACCCTCATGGGCTCGCAGCTTTACAGGGTCGATGCTTCGACCACTGACTACAGGCCACAACTCGAAGTCCTCGCAACGGACTCCGTTTGGCGTTGCGCAACCTGGACATTTGCTCGAAACTGGGTCTCCAGTGGTGGTCGCGCTTACGTAGGGCTTTACACGCTTGGTGCGAGTTATCCAGGCAACTCTGCAGTCCCTTACTGCATTCAACCTGGAGTAGTTTGCCACCAGGATGACATCGAGATCGTGGTGCGTTGTATCCACTATCTGTTGTACTTCCTACAGGTTTTTCACCACTGTCCCATTCCCAACAGTTTGGCACTGCTCCCAACCCCACATCCGCCCAGTCAGCGTTGATCACTGAGATGCAAGCTCGGTACAAATCGTTCTTGTACACTGGTAATCCGAATCCCTGTGACTCGTCTTATGCAAATTGGCAAGCGGCTGGCACCTCCAACGTCAACGCGATTCTTTTGGGTAGCTCTGGCCTGGCACCTGTGGGCGCCTGCACCCCAAGCTTTTGGGGCCAATCTGTCCCATACGATTATCAAGTTTATGACATCTAGAGACCTCTGCAGTGGGAGGGGATATACTTCTCCTTAATCTCTCTTTTTTCTTCGAGTCACCCTAATCTTTGATTTTCGCACTGCCCTCTGCTTACTTTGAACCCTTTGACATCTTGTAGCACTAAGCAGCCCACCGTCCCGCAAATCCGATGTAGCTCAGATATTCTACGTTTCAAATTTCAATGCTAATTCGAACATCAATTGACGCTCAGTAGCTTACGTCTTCGCGTGAGGGATAGGAGAACGCGGAACGAGTGTTTCTACAGTTGAATATGTGGCATGCTATACAATCATACACTATAACTTCGAGTCACAACTACATGACATGTCCTCTGTGAAGATATCGAAATTCCGCTGAAGCTCAATCTCTGCGAATACCTAAGAATACTTGAGCTGCTAACCCGTCTTTTGTTATCTCAATAAACTTACTGTTCCCTTGCGCGTCACAGCAGCCCGATGCAACCGACCTGTGGGACCGCCGCGGAGCTCATCACCCTCGTAGACAAAGAACTCCTTATGCGAACTCGGGTCACGATGGGACTTTGGATTGATCACCAACTGACCAAACGGACCACGGGACAATAGAGCGATTCTCTCTCGTTGCTCAGGTGTACTGGTATGTTCTGGTAGTAGTTGTCGTAACGTTTCAAGGATGTAGTACTGAGGAGGCATCAGGTTGATATGACGCGCTCTGAACTCGGCAACTGCATCCTCTGGTCGAATAAAACGAGCTGCAATAACTTCCAGTCCTCCGTCAGGGGTCGGAAGTCTTTCTTCTCTGTGCCCCGAAGAGAACCCTGTGGGCACAAAATTGGGAAGAAATGTGACATAAAACTGAGTTCGGAAACGTCTGACAAAGTTCAATGAAGGCAAGTTGAGGGGTTTGGGGCATGGTCACCTCGAAGATATTGGGGGAGTGACCCACGTCGTGAACGGGTGGAGCGACGCGAGATCCGGTTTCAGACTATGATTCCTGAGGAATGTATGGAAATCTGTTTTCTGTCTATGAATAGCTCTGCGACTTTGGTCCAAGGAGGCGTTGTCCAGATCAATCGAACTATCATTCGTGGCAATCAGCAGACCCGACTCCTCGAAGGTTTCCCTAATGGCAGTCATGGCCAGGGAGGTGTCCTGTTTGGCATCATAGTTTCCTCCTGGAAAGACCTTTGAAACCTAAGTTGGGGAACTGAGGAATAAGTTAAGTCACCTCACATGAGCTCCAGCGAAGGAACGAGCTTGTGGGTTGCGTTGCACAAGTAAAACTTCGTTTCGGTGATTTATGACGACCAAGCTCGCAGAAAGACGAGGCACCGCTGGGGGGTCCTTGGGACCCAGACGATCGGGTGGGGTCATGTTTGCGGATCTGTCTCGAATATTCCTGATAGCCAACCGCAAGCTCCCACTGAGCACCTCGTTTGTCGGTACTCGTAGCACTTGGTTGCACGGAGCGCGAGCAAGCAGCCTGTCCAGGAGCGTCTTGTCAGCAGACGCCGGAGCGAGGTGATGGCTTTACCTGTGGTGCCAGAGGAGTGTCATTAATATTGATTTCTCCCACTCTCATGGCAGGTCTTACGACTTCACGAGATGCACGTGACTATCTTTGACGCGCTCCATCTCTCTCAGTCTGGTCTAGTACCGAGAGAGAGACTAGGATTCCTTCCCGATATTGCTTGATAGAACTATGCATATGCATGATATCGTTGCTGCAGAGTCGTCGCATTCTAGCAATGCCCAAGACATGGACATCGCCACCCCAATGGTATCTGAGGTGTGCCACCGCGTCCACGTCCTACAATCCTGCGGGGCTGACCTCGATAATCAGGCTAACGAAGACACGGATATAATGGAGACATGGACAAGCCTTTCGTTCACCTGGGCCGGCAAGAGCTTTGATCTAGAGTTAGCCGAGTCCGACAGGTAATTCGAGATCGATAAAACACTCTTCTAGTACAAGATGAAGCTGAACATACCCAAGAGTTTTCGACCTGAAAGCATGCCTGATGAGCCTCACAAATGTTCCACCTGAAAGACAAAAGATTCTCGGCCTCGTAAAGGGGAAGCTGCCTCCAGATCAAGCGAGAATGTAAGTTCGCAGTACAGATGTGGCCCAAACAACCTGAACTCTCTCACCGCCAGCTCAGACCTCAAGATCACTGCTGCAAGGAAGTTTACTCTTATCGGGACACCAGCAGGAGATGAAATCAAGGATCCTTCTCGTGAGCTTTGGTAACTTGGACTTTCCTCGTTCGCCAACCTGTCTACAGAGCTAGAGTTCCTTCCCGATGTCGTTAACGACCTTGACGTCGACTTCGCCGAGAACCCCCAGGCTGCAGCAGCCTACAAGAACGACCAGAGAAATATCCGGAAAGTAAAGGAAGCGACAGCCAAGCTTCAGATCAACATCATAAACCCCCTTCGTGACGGGAAGCGGCTGCTTGTCCTTGATATTGACTATAGTGAGCACCGATACAAGGATCAAATCTAGCTTCTTTCGTTGAATCGTGTGTATTCACAGCGATATTGGATACTAAACCACTCACATCAGGCTCCCTTCCCCCTGAGGAATGCGCGAGACCTCACTTACACGAGTTCCTTGAAGCCATATATCCGCATTATGATATATGCATATGGTAAGCTTTTTTTCATTCTTTCTACAATACTGGGAGACGGTGGGAGCTAAATGACGTCTTGTATCAGGTCACAAACAAGCTGGATATGGTTGGAAACAAAATTGGTTGAGCTCGGCATGATTGGATCGACACGGAATTATCAGGTTAGTTGCCATGCATCTTCGGTGTCGTGATCTGACCCGCCGCAAGATATCATTTGGTGACGAAAATCCTTATCTGTCGTTTTCACCTCATAGATTGTATTATCTATCCAGTGCTGGACAAGACCTGCATGTTTACCGTCTTCACAGAACGTAGCGGACAGCCATACAGTCATTCTGTGAAGGCTCTACAGATCATATGGAATCACTTCCCTCAATTGTATGTCCCGCTATGGTTGCCAGAGATGGTGGTTAAATCAAAACCCTCTCCAATAGTAGCGCCAAGAACACGATTCATGTCGACGATTTGGTGAGTAGGAAGTAACACAGTTACCAAGCTCACCCGACATCAAACACAGAGCCGGAACTTCGCCCTCAACCCTCCCGAAGGGTTAAAGATCCATGCCTTCAAGAATGCGCACACAGAACAGGCCCGGGCAGACCGCGAACTAGAAAAACTTGCGCGATACTTGATCCACATCGTGTCAGTGAGCGACTTCAGGACTCTCAAGCACAAGGTAGGTCGTCCAAAAAGAGTAAGTACACTCGTCTCATAAAACCCAGGATTGGAAGCACGTCTTAAAGGGACTTCCGCGTCCATAAGCAGTGGACAAGCTTATGGACAAGCTTATGGAGCGGAATTGGCTCCCGTACGACCTACCCTTTGCCCCTTCTGCCTCCCATCCTGATTGGTAGTCGCATCTATGGTGCACCTCCCACTATAATGTCAGCCTTTGATGCTGTCGAAACACCTTTTGCACTGCATTTATGTCGGGCTTTTCTTTCCAGTAAAGATCGCAGAAGCTCTATTCCGCTTGTAATACATTGTACTGATATGTGTATTTCCTGAATCCAGGAGCTCCAGGCATGAAGAAGCTATGCCAGAGTTTTTATGTACTTTCTTGTGCTTGATCATGCTGAGGACCAAGGGAACCTATTATTGTGTCTATGTTAATGCAAAAAAATGAGTAAATCATTTCCACGGCTTCAACAACAATAACTAGATGCCCTGGAAGCAGGGGGCTTATGCTATGGATGTATCCCCATCACCTAGAAATTTCTCCATATTTTTATCTTTGTGTGATGTTCAGCAAAGTATGTACCAAGTTCCAGAGGCCTTTTGCTGGTGTAATGCAAAATTTGGTCATGTCTGGGTCACACAAGCTGCCCAGCAAGTTTGATCTCAGCAACTCATGGATGCTCAATTAATAACTTTTATGCAGCTCATTGCAATATAATCCACATTCATCATAACAATGTATCCTTCTGAGCATGATGATAGGTTTTCTGATATGTGTTAATGATCATTAGATACTTGCAATAACAATGATATATGTATGATTGCAGGAGGGTACCAACCTTTCTCCCAGTCTTGCTAAAGCTCTATATATACTCTCGATCTCACATTGATTTTGGAGTCTTTTGGTGTTATGTTGTTTACTTTGAAAGTTGCCAGACTAATGCTTGGCCAACATCAGACTAGTCTGAGGTCCACTGGGCATTCGACGAAAATCCTTTCTCACACGTAGGTAAGAGGTCGTCACAGCCTTTTTCGGCTTTTAGGTCAGCTGGACCTTGAAGCCAAACAAGCGTGTAGCCAAGTGGTAACCGTGCCGTCACTGGCGACAGCACGCAGCTTCCGAACTTTGACATAAAACGCAGATTCCTGCAATTTGGGAATGCCACCTATTAGTTAGCTACTTCACCGGCAACGCCAAGGTGTCATGTCATTGTCACCTCACTTTCCCCAACCTTCCGTGTCGGCCCTAGCTATGACAAACCCCTTACCAGTCTTTGCTCAGAAGATTCCTTCGACAGGGGCCTTAGTAGTTACGACATCCGTACCCCTCGTGACGCTGGCGAGCATCACCACCTCGTGAATTCTACAGTGTGGATCGATAGGCTCTGCGCCCATCAGAGATCAAACTTCCACTTTGGTCAGGCCATTGGCCACAAGCTGGAAAGTACCAAGAGACGATGGTGCCGTTACTGTACTTGGGCATCTTAGTTGTTGTAATGAGGACGTAGTAATATGGGTGACAAACCTGTTAGCTTGGTGCTATCTGCGCCAGTCGCATCGATGGGCCGAAACGTGTCCGTGACAGAATCATACTCCCAGTGCCCGCTGCTCGCTTTTTGATGGTTCAACGTGTTCAGAAGCTGTTCTCGTGTAGAACCCAAGTAGATCTGGGCTTGGGAGACCTTGATAGATGCAAAGGCCTTACGCAAAAGCCCAAGGGTTCTCTGTCGGAAGGATTCTGTAACAGTGCTGAGTTGAGCGGTGGTTTGGCACTGTCATGATCCTAAGTACATACCCAAGAAAACAGCGGTCATGAATGTAACAATCTTCGCCAGTGTGGCATCCCAAAAGTCTGGCTGCTGCACCAAAGTGCACAATGCTTGCGCACGCGAGTAAATGTTTGCATATTTACGGTCAAAAGTAGAAGCCAGAAGGTGCGTAAGAGCTTGAGAGAGGTGGTGGTGTAGGAGATTCTCTGGCATCCTCGTGAGCACGTGTTGGGCGGGTGTACTGTGGAGAGGGGATGAGATTGACATGCCTCAACTAAGTCAACTCTATGAGAGGACGCACAGATCATCCAGCACCAAGTATGCAAGGATCAAGGGAGTAATCAGCAATAGCCGGGTGTAATTCTTGTCGTTGACACCCTAAGGAGACATGCCATAGTAACTAAGTCGGGTTGTCTGTGAAGTATTATCCAGGCTCCGCGCTCACGTTCAAGTCATGCAGCTCGGCATATTGGACAACCGCAGCAAAGTCGCTCCTCAAAGCCAAATCGCGAATCTGAGGAAATGCTTGAAGGTATTGATCAGGTGTGGGTGGAGGTCCAGTAGAGCTTTGGCTAGCCGATGCTGCTGAGGGGGGGATGTGGGCGTCTCTCGCTTCATCCCGAAGTTCAGTAGCACTCGTTGGAGGTGGTGTCGGCGGGCCTTGTGCCATGATATCGATTCAACCGCTCAGGCTGGTGCGTTTCTGGTGGATCTCATGAGCATGCGTATAGCGCTGCTCGCTGACATAAGCCATCACGTTCGTTTCTCTTCCCCATCTCGTTGCTCGTAGGTATGGACTCGCTGGACGACGAGATTGAGTCCATCCTTTATATCGCACGGGAAGTTTCAGGTTATTCAGACTTCCCAAGTCTAGGAAATAATTTAAACACAACATCTAGCATACAAAATCCCCCCTTTGAAGGCGAACGAAGGTCATCGCGCTAATGATTGGGGAGATCTTTCAAATCCTCTCTGGAAGGGCAGGTTGCGCATTGTCGAGAAGTCCAACAAGGCAGCCTTGTTGTTCGAGGACGCCCAAACTGGTAAGCAAGTTCAAGAACCTGCGCATTTGTTCTGGATTCATTCGGAGTTGGGGGAGAACAGGCGAGTGTATGTACACACAAGGTTCTGCCACCTTCTTGCCTCATGTCTTCGATAGTGTTTGCCCGCGCGGAATATGATCCTATGAAGCCATCTGTCGATGCTGTTCTCGATTCCTCTCGCTATTTCGTTGTCCGGGTCGAAGATGCTGGTAAGAAGGCATACATTGGCATGGGATTTGCAGAACGAACAGATAGCTTTGACTTCAGTACGTGCTTGCACTTCTAAAATCTCCGATGTGCTCAAATTATCGCGTTAGATGTCGCATTGCAAGACTATACCAAGTAAGAAACCATGAAAGACTCAACGCGGGGCTCAACTCATAAATGCATCTGATTCAATCAGACGTGCGAAAGCAGCGCTGAATCCACCTAGTCCTACGACAAATACACCATCCCCACATATACTTCCAGGCCCAAAGAAGGATTACTCCTTGAAGGAGGGGCAGACGTTCTCTATCTCAATTCCTGGGAAGAGCAGCAAGCAAGGAGCTTCATCCAATCTTTTAGGATCCTCTGGAGTTGGAAGTTCGATAAGCAGCGGTGGTATCCCCCTGTTACCTCCTCCTCCTGGAAGAAGGTAAAATGCTTTAGTTAGAGAAGACCTCAGGAACTGGTTTAATGTAACCGTGTCTGATGTTTATTATGACATACAGTAATGGATTCGCTCCATTCAAGTTGACTTCTGGGATCCAATAGTCCGTTTCTCCGTTCATTGGAGCACCTGCCTTGGTGTCCACTGTCCAGTGCCAAGGCAAAATCCAGCCCAAGTGACCCGTCAATTTGATGAGATGCGACCGCGAACATGCGCCGTAACTGCCTGCCGATTCAAATATCCGTCCAGATCACGTGCAAGTCCAGTCTTAGCCGTTCCACAGCGAGAAAGGGTGCGTAGATGTCATGTCATGAGCCACTAGACTGACACCCAACAGCAAAATTGACCAGCAACCCTGCAAGCAGCCTGGCGCCCTTGGGTCGGAAACGAGGTTTGTGAATACGGTACATATTAGCATCATGGTCAAGCTTCGAGTAGTCTGTAGAGAAACACGCAAAATATATCGAGTGCTGGAATTCTGGCAAGCAAGTGTGAGGAGTAAACGATGACAAATGATTTCCCACGAGGTTGGGTAATCTTCCATTAGCAAGTCCGTTCTGTTCCTCGTCATTTACGGCCAAGCGATATTCTCTGTCTAATAGGACTTGCCTCAAAACCGACAATTATCGTCTCATCTGAAATGTTGTCGAGAGTATCAGCAACTACGACCGCAAACGTGGTTCTCAAAAATTCTGTCAGACGAGCCATAGTCGGTGCGCAAAGAGGGTTGGTGCAGCCCTCCGGTGCGGACAGAGCTAGCGTCGTCGATGTCCCTCCTTCCTACAAGGATGGTCACTTCACACCTCGTCCAGGTTACTACCTCCTTTTGTCGTCGTCTTGACCGCTAAACGAGCCTCTTTCGCTGCAGATATGCTTGGTTTCAAGCTCCAAACTCCCACTCGTGAGAACTCCGTAGTGCAAAAGACTCGTCCCATCTATCTCGATATGCAGGTAAAGGGAGGCGCTGTCAGTAGTTTTGTCCGTTTTCTCACTACAGTCAGGCCACCACACCCGTCGACCCTCGTGTTTTGGATGCCATGTTACCCTATTTAACTGACCAGTACGGTAACCCTCATAGTCGCACCCATGCATATGGGTGGGAAGCCGAGCAAGCCGTGGAGGATGCCAGGAAGGTGAGCATGTTCTTCGAATTCTACATTTTATACCCCTTATTCCGCAAACCCAGCATGTCGCAGACTTGATCGGCGCAGAGCATAAGGACATTGTCTTCACTTCCGGAGCTACCGAGAGTAACAACATGTCCATCAAGGGCGTAGCTCATTTTCACAAGGAAAAGAAACGGCACATTATCACCACTCAAACTGTGAGTTATATATGACATCCAATGTTCGCTAATGTGCTTACATCCTCGCCTTCCAGGAGCATAAATGCGTGCTCGATTCCTGCAGGAAGCTAGGCGAGGAGGGGTTCGATATCACCTATCTTTCTGTCCAGTCAAACGGCATTGTGGATCTGAAGACCCTGGAGGCTGCAATTCGCCCAGACACCTCTCTGATTTCTATCATGACGGTGAACAACGAGACTGGCGTCCTTCAGCCAATGAAGGAAATCGGTGCAATTGTCAGGAAGCATCGCGGTGTATATCTCCACACCGATGCTGCCCAAGCCGTTGGAAAGGTACCCATGGATGTAAACGAGGCCAACATTGACCTTATGAGCATCTCTGGTCACAAAATTTATGCTCCGAAGGGTATTGGCGCCGCTTATGTCCGACGGAGACCACGAGTCCGACTGGACCCAATTTTAAGTGGAGGTGGGCAAGAGCGCGGGTTGCGCAGTGGTACTCTCCCTCCAGCGCTTGCAGTTGGGATGGGTGAGGCCGCGCGGATAGCGAAATTGGAAATGGCCGTGAGTATCTTTCGCCGTGCATGAAATGATGATAAATGCACTCGCCGTTGGGCGCAACCAAGCGGCTAATCGCTCTCGACTATAGTCGAATTGCCGGCTTGGTGATGACTTTTGTGCAGGGGAACTGATTGCAATTGACCTGGGCGTATCACCTTCACCTGATGCTTACGCTCTTTCTGCAGAGAGACCATGTACGAATAAAGAAACTGGCGGATCGTCTGTTGAATGGGATAAATTCTCAGGTTGAGCACGTTGTCCGAAATGGGGATGTCAATGGATATCCTGGCTGCATCAACCTGTCCTTTTCATATGTTGAAGGCGAGAGCCTTCTCATGGCTTTGAAGGTGAGTGTTCTGACGAACTATGTTGTACTATGCTGAGCGACAATACATAGGATATTGCGTTGTCGTCTGGGAGCGCTTGCACTTCAGCATCGTTGGAACCCTCTTACGTTCTTCGCGCACTTGGTACGTGAATTCCAGCCCCCTGGTTCCGTCGTGCACTAGTGCTAATCCCTATGCAGGAGCTGCCGAGGATATGGCACATTCCTCATTGCGCTTCGGAATTGGTCGGTTCACCACGGAAGCCGAAATTGACTTCGTGATAAACCATATTGTACGTGTTGTCAATCGCCTTCGCGACATGAGGTGCGTTGTTGCATACTATCTCCTTTAGCCTCTGCTGACTTGCTAATATCAGTCCGTTATGGGAGATGGTTCAAGAAGGAATCGACATCAACTCCATTAACTGGTCTCAACATTGACCTAACTGCGTTGCTGGACTATCTAATCTGCGTTTATGTAATTTCCGATGGTTCTCTTTCATTGCTCTCTACATGTATGGCTGGTTCAGATCATTGTACCAATACGGCGCCAAGCTTTGCCTACTTCATGCCGACCTCCGCAATTTCCACGAGTGTTTCGACAACTACAGTGCTTGCTTACGATTCATGAGCGGTGTGAGCAACACGAATTTAAGCTGCCGGTGATCACCATGAAAGGCTGCACTACCTGAATATACTGTGAAAGAGTTGAGCGGTGTCTGGGGTACCGAGGACCACTCGAGGACCTCGTTCACAGGCCCTTAAAGTCAACAAATTCAAACTCAGATGCAATCTTCAGCTTCAACTGTTACTACCACTACCATGGCGAGACGCTTATATCTTGGCAGTGAGCCTATTCACAGAAAGTTTACTCGCATCATGCTCACATGTTTCATCCTGTAGGACTACCCCCCGATGCTCGTTCGGATGATGTGGCAAAGTTTTTCGATGGCTATGGCCGCATTGTTGATTGCAGAGTCATGACTGGTTAGTCCTCCCTCGTTGGGGTTCTATCATTTGCAAGGGTTTACATCAATATATTAGGATTCGGTTTCGTCGAGTTCGAAAATTCAAAGGTGTGTTTTACCCATCGCAGGACAACGAGTTCCACGCAGCTGATGTTTGTTCAGGATGCTGAGGATGCCGTTCATCATTTCAATGGTAAAATGTTTATGGGCGCCAAGTAAGTTGTTTCCTAGATTTTTTGCTTATCGTTGTTTAATGGTATGACTAGCATCGTAGTAGAGTTCGCCAAGGAAAGTCGCCCCCGTCGGGATGTATACGAAGGAGATCGCGGCTATGGGTATATCCATAATTAGTGATCACTTTTCTGCCCATCTCTAATTCAGGTTTTCTAGAGCTCGTACCCGCAGGCCCCCTGGCATCAGGCTGGTTGTATCTGGCATTTCTCGTGACACGAGCTGGCAGGTAAGTTCTAGATACACTAGCTATCTCACAATGGATGTAATTACTCTGGTCTGGTCTGATACTCGTTCCTAGGATTTGAAAGACTTTGGTCGCGAGGCGGGCAGCGTCTCCTTCGCCGATATTAACCGCGATTTCCCTGGTCAAGGGTATGTCAAGTCATCACAATCTCCTACTGTCTCGTTTAGTCGGTGTTTAGGGTCCTTGAATATTTGTCCCGCGACGATGCGGACCGCGCCGTGAAAGATTTGGATGGAAAAGACCTCCGCGGCAGGCCAGTCCGGGTTGCCCTGGACGATGCAGTTCGTGTTCGTTGTCAGCAAGTTCTACTTACATTATTGACATCTTGCCACTACAGCGCGGTGGAGCCGATAACTACAGACGTGATAATCGCCGTGAAGAGCTTCCACGCGATGATCGCCACAGGGATGAACGTTCTTTCAGGGAAGAGCGACCCATTCGTCGGGATCGATCAAGATCACCTCCTCGTCGTGCCGATCACGATGATCGTCGCCCCAGGTCTCCACCTCCTGGTAGGAGGGATTATGAAGAGAGAAAACCTGCAGGGTACGATGATTACCGGCGGGGAGGTTATGATGATGGCCTCAGAGTCCCTGATTATTATTATGACCGCCGCAGGGATGATTTTGACACCAGACGTCGTGACGATCGTGCAGGCAGGCGCGATGAAAGAGACGATCGCTACGACGATAGGGCAATGAGGCACGCCAATGGCGACGGTGGATGGGCGCGTTAAAGGAAATTTGGTCATTGGTCGTGGACTACCTGGGCAGCATTCGTCGTGCGTTATGGTCTCGCGGTTTCATTTAGGACATGGTCCCCTCGAACATTGGCTTGGGCATTGGCGTATGTTGGGACGAACCCGAAGAGCTGTACTTGTCTTATTGGTCAAATCCCCGTTGGTCCGTACTGTCGCGCCGTTAGGGTAAGGTCGCTTTCGTCCGGTTTTGGATCATTCCTCGAAGGCGAGGCCACAACAATTATGAGTTTCCGGAAGCATGGTTCCAAGTCCCGTCCGTGTTTGGTTGTCCTGCCAAGGCTGGTCTCACAGGTGCAGACTGCTTGCCCCACCAAAAACAACTTTGGCCTATCTCTGCTTTTACGCAACGAACCATTGTGGGATTTCCAGTATATTGGTCCGACCTCCCGGATTCATCCTGAGCTTTGTTCGTAACCAGGTACGTATACTGCGGTGGGTTTAGTTAGCTGTGCAAATAACGAGCGTTCATTAATCATTTGCTGTCATTTATTCCAAGGCGATGTACTCGATCCACTATTCTTGTGTATAGACGAACACATGTGATCCGTCTTCAATGCCATACCATTCTAAGCTGTGCTCATTATTGTCCAAGGAGACATACCCATCATGCATTGGGAGCCATACTTGCACTGTCTCGCGATTACGTCCACGAGGGACTTTAAGAGACTTGATGAGCTTGGAACGGAAGACAGCCATCTTCATAGTCGATAGAACCTTGATCCTAATCGGGGGACCAACTGTGTCCCCTGGGTCAAACTGGGTTGTGGGAGTCGTGGTGCATCGTTGAACAACGATGTCTGCGAAAATTTAATGTTTACCGGGAACAGCGGACTGCGTCAGCATTCAAATATTCACCTATGAGAGACTTGCTAAGTTTGTCTTCATTCCCATTCCGATCGGATGATTCAGCAGGGCGACCGTGTTCTACCAAGATGAGCCAGCCGCTTTGAATGAATGACTGACTCACACTGCGATCAATTCTGGTGAACTCACTGTTGCACAGCGTGTTCCATCGAGGGTGTTCCTGTGTTTTCTCGTCGTCACCCCCAGGAACGTTTTTTGAAACGAATGAAAGATAGAACAATTCGCAGTCAGTCCGCTCCCTCGCCGAGACCTAAAATGCCGCACGACTGAATATAGAGTGAATTGCTTTGACCACATACATACCGCTGCCGAGTCAAGCACGAGCAAAGAAGGTATCTTGGCCACTATGAATTGTCTGGCATGACGTGCAAGACCAGTGTCTACATTATTTACTGTCAATAATGTTATTGTGTAATATGCGATGTAATGGTGGCCGCACCTTCAGTCAGAGGATTGCTGCCCATACTTAACGACTCCAAATTGGGACACCATTTGTACAATGTGTCTATATCTCGCCACTCCCCGAGCTCATTCCTTGACAGCGCGAGACTTTTTATGCCTCGAAGCGGAGATGATTCCGAATTCAGAGGGGATATGGTGCGAATGCCGTTAGACGAGAGAATTAAACGCTGGAGACTGGGTCCAAGTCAACGTCATCCCGAGGTCACTGCGAAGGATTCGTACGTAGTGCATTCGGACAGAGAGATAGCTATTTGTGTCCAATCATCGAGCAGATTGCCGTCGAGGTTGAGAGATTGGAGTGCAATTGTCCACGGAGATTTAGCGCTCAATGATTTGAGACGGTTGTAACCCAGTTCCACGGACCGTAAGCTGGTCATGAAGTTTGCGATTCTCCTGAATTCCTCCCAGGTGATCAAGGTGCCGTTGAGCTGAAGCTCGCAGAGGTGTAAGAACGCCGATGTTGGAAGTTCACTTTCTAGCGGCAAAAAACGATTCCGACTATTTCTCTTGTTATCAAACCTTTGGAAGCTAGGTGACAACTCACTTCAGCGCCAGCCTCTCTAATCGGGGAAGTTCAGCAGTGATATTGGATATAGTGTGCCAAGTAGACAACAAATTCGCGGACAAGTCAAGGCCCCGGATATCTTTTCTGTTGTTTAGACGTGGAGCCACCGGAAGAGGGTAGTCAAAGGGTCTCACTTGGACAAGTGTCAAGGATTTTGCCAGGGTTGCCAGTTGTGACCAGTTCGTTGTCGAGACTCACCTCCCGAAGCCGTTCGAGGGCGCCGAGATTCCGTCTGATCTTATCGAGGCCAACTGCCTCTACCTCGATAGCGCCATTAGAGGATCCGAGAATGACTTTTTCAAGAGTCGCGGAACCGCGTTCGGCCTCAACATACTTTGTGGTGAGCGCGGTCAAGAACGACTTCCCGAAGCATAACGAGGCCGATGGACGAATGAAAGATCCAGCATTCGGGACGCTTACGATAGAAAAAGGCTGAACGGGCGGTTATGTCAATGGCGAACACGTCTTACCGACAGTGGAAGTAACGTCTCCCCTCCTTCATGCCATCGTGTCTACCACGACTAGGTTCATCCCATTCTACGCCGTACCATAGGCCATGTGTGCCGGTGACGTGACCAACATACTCGACGGTACCAAGATGTCCTGGTGGGGCGCAGAGTCTGGTCCCAAGAGTTACTTTGTCGTGGAGTTCCATCTGGTAGCAGGTACAGGGGAAATTGGAATACAGCAATTTTATCGTCACTAATAGCCGCAGGGATACTACAGGCTGGCAAGGTTCCGCCTATTACTGACAGTGGTAGTAACAGGTGTGAGTACGATGGCGTGGTAATAATATTTTTCTTTGGCGACATATTCGGAATAAACAAGTCCCAATCGTGCACACAAACGCAGGAGTCCCTTGCGGGCTCTCACTTACCTTCACAGTATGCTAGCCACTGCATTTGTGAGAATGTCGCGTAACAGAGCACCAGCAGCAGTGGCCAGAACTCGTGCAATTGCGGCACACATGTCTACTAGCACTGAGGCTCCTCAGCTGGACCAAGTAACTTTGCGTTCTCCCGTCGTTTTGAGTTCAACTCATTCTTCCGGACAGCCAGTTCTCTTCCAGTCCAATGGTCATGTTCGCACCTATGTGCTTAACAGAGCAAAAAAATTGAATGCGTTGAATGGCGAAATGATCAATCTACTCCGACCACAACTTGAAGTAAGGCATCACAGGGTTCTCTGCTATTCACATTAATTGACTTTGGATAGTTATGGTCGAAATCAGATCTCTGTCGAATGATCATCGGGACTGGACTGGGTCGCGCTTTCTGCGCTGGTGGGGATGTTGCTAGTCAGTCTTCCTTCTGCAGTCGAAACACACTTAGACACCTCCACAAACTGCAGCCGTTTTGAAGGACTCGCTGAGTAAGGCCACTCGACCAGCAGCAATACAATTCTTCAAAGACGAGTAAGCACAATGTTGTCGCAGGCTGTATCTGTGCATAATTCGCCACACAGGTTTGAATTGGATTACATTCTATCACAGCTGCCAAGGCCTTACGTGGCCGTCCTGGATGGCATCACTAGTATGTTCTGTAATTCGATATTTAATATGCACCACTGATATCATCATAATTACCAACATCATTAGTGGGTGGAGGTGTTGGTCTTGCTATCACCGCACCATTCAGAGTGGCGACGGAGAAGACTGTGTTTGCAATGCCAGAAACCAAGATCGGGTACTGCCCAGACGTCGGAGCCAGTTATTTCCTTTCAAGATTGGATGGCGAAGTAGGCACCTACCTTGCCTTGACATCAGAGACGCTGGTTGGTAGAGAGGTCTTGTGAGTGGGAAATGTTGCTATCAATCTGTGACCGTATCATTCAGCTACTTGCAGCGAACACGGTCTCGCAACACACTACATTCCCTCGAGATCTATCCCCACCCTTTTGGCGCATTTGGCCGAATTCGAATACCCATCTTTTGCTCAAATCCATCGTACCATCGAGGAACTGCATGCCGAACGTTCACCAGACGAACCCTCTGGAAAATTGATGGGTGTTGTCCGCCAAGCTCTGGACTCCACTTTCCGACATGATTCTGTGGAGGAAATACTCGAGAGTTTGGAGACGCTCTCAAGTTCTCCAGACACCTGTGTCAGTGGCTGGGCAATGAAGTCCTTGGAAACCCTTCACATGCGAAGCCCCACTAGCTTGAAAGTTACACTTTCGGCTATTCGGCGCGGAAAGAGTATGACACTGCTCGAGGCTTTACAGATGGAGATGGGCATCGCAGCCGCTTATTGTGTGAGTCCGACATAACAAATATCCGTGTTTCATGTTATCTCATTTGCCTCGCAGAGCGGTGCCAGCCCAGATTTCCGTGTGGGCATAAACGCGGTCTTAGTCGATAAGATTCAGGGGCGACCGGTGTGGTCCCCTGACAAAGTCGAGGATGTTTCGTCCGAAATATTGGATCGGTTTTTCTCGGAAGGCTCCGTTTATCGCTCGGCAGCACCACAACTTTCCCTTCCTGACTATCTCAAGAACCGCGACCCTGAACCCATGGCCTTTGCTCTGCCAACCGAGTCCGAGATCTTGAATACGATCAAATCATCGTGCGAGAGTGGTCCTGTAGCGCTCTCTGAGCTGCTTTCCGACATGGAAGGCCTCATTAAGCGCAAACTCGGCACCAAAGAGAAGATTCTTGATATAATGCACCGCAGATGCGAGGTTGACGATAGTCGAGGGACGACGATCGTCACCTGGAAAGAGCAATGAGTGGGTCTGTCGAGCTGGTGAACTGGACAGATATACCGATGACGTCCCGGTATCAAGATGCTAGTGGACTATCGCATGTGTGTACTGTGCTTGGATAGGAATCGCATCTTTGATTGTGCTTATGGCGGCATTGGCCATCTGGTCACTCGGACAACATGGGGCTGGCACTACGACGGAAGACGGCCAACGACGGCGGACTGGTTTCTGCTGGTCCATGGGGCGACCTACCTGCGGGAAATTGGATTTGATTGATGGTACTTGAAGCATTGGATACTGCTCAGCCTTTCATTATGTGGCACGGCACTGGCAGGGTTGGACCATATGGCCCATCCTCTTACCTGACGGATCTTATCATTATTGTATTGACGTGGTATGAGAGGGTCTGGGCCTCAACTCCACCAGTTCAATCCTGTATGCATATCACACGATAAAGTGTATCTAGAATTCGCACAGCACACGGGGACTGAGCCCGTAGCACAACCATGGCGGTGAAAATCACAAATAAGAAAACAATGGGTTTCAACTACTCTGCGCACAGCAGGCGTGACCGATTGCACCAACGGCTGAAACCAAGACATAGTTTACTTGCGTCTGAAACAAAACGACATGTGGGCGACGAGTCATCAAGCCGAATCAAAAGTCTCGATCAACCCGAGACAAATTCGCTATACGCGTGGCTTTGCGTAACCTGTGAGTGCCGTTTTGATCTCACTCAAATGGACTTGATTTAGTCGCAGATCATCAGTGGAAACGGACATCGCGTTATGGAGGCTATGGGCGCTTGATCTGTATCTCACTATAGTACTTACAGAAATAAACATCGGCACGTGGAAACGCAGCTTCCGTTAAACACATCGATGGGACCGCAATAGCGCTAGTGCGCGCTGTGACTTGCCAGGAGTCACTCGTGTTGTTCCTGGCCGATTTTGAGTCAGTTCGGGTTCCGCAGGTCAAGAACAGACCGGGAACGGCCAATCAATAGTTAGTGATCGAAGGTAGTTTCGCTGTGAGAAGCATTGCAGCCACGGAGAAGGAATGACTGACTCGGATCATGCGTAGTAAATTCACGAAACAAGTACTCGGTGATGCCGTTTGAGCAGCAAGTGCCAGCCACTGCAGCTCTGCGACTAGGTTACCTTGCTGATGTGATCTACAGCAGGACTTGCATTGGCGAGTGCTGTATAAAAGGCACCGGAGTCATCTTCAAAGCATTCTGTATCTCCACCTTTGTCCAACTCACCATGCATCTCATTGATCTTTTACCATCCCCCTCCCAGTTATTCAATGACGCGCTGTGGGTTCTCCAGTCCCTCCAAGCTAGCAGACGGGTATCGCTAGTCGCTCACCCTACCCCTACCCCTACCCCTGCCAACTTCGATGTTAACCTCCAGACAAATACCGGTTTTTTCCCATTGAAGCCACTTGCCAAACTGCAGGGGCCTTTCAGCTCGTGGGAGCATGCTCTATCACAAGCACAAGGGATGCTGAAGCTTGGAGAGGATCTCTTCGGGGATGCTTCTGAAGGGCGTGCCGAGGGCGAGCTATGGCGACAGCAAATACGATCTGTGAGTTCAATGATATCTCTAATGGAATATGAGATTCTTATACATTTGATAGCTTCCGCTACTCACAACCGAAGACCTCCACCAAGATCCACAGCTTCTCCGTCGTGCCCACAAAGTTCTCGCCTTCCTGGTGCACTTCTACGTTCACTCGATCCCTCCAGACACTACCACGGGACCAACCATCGTTCCCCGTTCCCTGGTAGCTCCTCTCATGTCAGTTTCGCATGCCTTGAGAATAGCTCCAGTCCTTACATTTGCGGATACCGTTTTGTGGAACTGGGAGCTCATCGATCCGGAGCTGCCTGTTACCATCGAAAACATGCGATTTGGACAAGAGCTTTTCTCGGGAACGGAGGACGAGCGTAATTTTTACCTCAGCTCCGCCAGAACGGAAATGATCGGAGTGGAAATGCTTCATATCATCAACGAGTACCATAACCTCCCCAGCGTCACAGACTTGTCCTCGGTTTGCAAGATTAACAGACTCCTAAGCAGACTCACCTCTGTCATACAAGAGCTGGAGGCCAGTGTACAATCTGTGCGGCAGATCGTTGACCCTCACATGTTCTACTGGGAGGTCCGACCATGGTTCAATGGAAGCGCAAGTAGTGCCTCGGCACCAGCATGGATCTATGAAGGGGTCAGTGACACGTCAGCACTTGATCTTAGCGGACCCTCTGCAGGGCAGAGCAGTGTCGTGCATGCACTTGACCTCTTCCTGGATATCGATCACAAGCTTCAGCAGCGACGATACCCAGCGCCATCGGATGTCAATAAACGGGCGGACCATGGCTTTATGGAGCGTATGCGGCGCTACATGCCTGGGAAGCACCGGGACTACTTGGCATATATTGCTGGAAGCCCTCGTGCTGTCAGGGAGGTTGCACAGAACACACCGGCAATCCGAGAGGCATACAACATTGCCGTAACCGCGTTGAAGAAGCTTAGGGATTCTCACATGCGAATTGCATGTCTGTACGTCATCAACATGGCACGGACTACAAAGCCACCTGTGGGCTGCCCCATGTTCGCGATGGCACAGAGGATGGAAAGAGCGGCTTCCAGGTCTGGACCTGTGACTGGGACAGGAGGGAACGAACTCTCGTTGCTGTTGAAGGCTGGGCGAGATGCAACTCAGCGTGCACTCCTGAGGAACTGAGAGGAAGAAGACATGATTTATACTCACCACTAATTACCTGCAATATCCATATTATTGTCCGCAGAGCGCATGGGACAGATATTTATTTATTTATTCTTGTGTAGCGATTAGCCCATTACTCACATTGTAGTGTTACTTGACCCGCAGTGCGTACTGAGGTCGATTTTGTGTAGCAACAAGCATCCTCCATTAAATTATGTTTTGGTTTTCTTGCTGGCCTTGAGGTTGAAGGGAAGTGTTCACATAAAGTTCTCATTGTGTACTTCTCACGCTGGCTTGCTTATGTAATGAACGCGAGGACAAACATAACGCAATAATGAAATAAACAAAGTAACGGCACGCGTCGTCCTCTCAACTCGACATCCACCATGTCTCAGCAACAGCTATCAGCTGGTATCTGTACCAGACTCAACGAAGCATCCGAGACGGAGATAGATGAGCTTAGCTCGGGCTATACCGTTCAACTGCTCTCCATCAAGAAAGTCAACTCGTCAACTGCCATAGCCTCCGCAACTGATCGGTATCGAGTTATCATATCTGATGGCGTGCACTTTGTCCAGGCCATGATTGCGACACAGCTCAATGAATTGGTCTCTAAGGGGGACCTCCTCAAAAACACCATTGTTATCATCGACAAGCTCACATTCAACTTCGTACAAGACAAGAGGTTTGATCTTCTTGTATTCAAATACTTTCCTCGTGTTTATGTGTTTCCAGGCTCATCATTATCCTTGCCCTTCGCGTCGTCTCTCGAAACGAAGAGAAAATAGGCAGCCCGACTGCTGCTCCAAACCTGTCTGCTACTGCTGCCCCCGTAGTCCCTGAGACCCCAAATGCCTCAACGAGCATAGCTCCACAGTCTGCACCTTCTGGTAGCACAGGAGTCAAGCCAGCACAAGCGCGGCCTGGTGCCAGTGGTAGACCTGGAAAATCTATCTATCCCATTGAAGGTCTCAGCCCCTACCAAAACAACTGGACCATCAAAGCTCGTGTCACCCAGAAATCCGAGGTCAAGACCTGGTCAAATCAACGTGGCGAAGGAAAACTCTTCAATGTGACCCTCATGGACGAGACAGGCGAGATTCGTGCGACTGGTTTCAATGCAGTTGTCGACGAGCTCTACGATAAACTGGAGGAAGGCAAGGTGTACTACATATCCAAAGCGCGAGTCAATCTTGCCAAAAGGAAGTTTTCGAATGTTCAAAATGACTATGAGTTGGGTTTCGAGAAGAATACTGATGTAGAGGAGGTTGGTTGAATTATTCAATGGATGAACCTTGCCTGAACTATTTGATTTTACAGTGCGTGGATGCAAGTAACATGCCAATGGTTAGATACAACTTCATACCGTTGTCATCTCTCGAAGCTCTACAGAAAGACTCGACTTGTGGTGCGTGTTGTTACTAGTGGAATCGATACGATAAACTGAGTGAAACCAGATGTTATTGGTGTCGTCAAAGAAGTCGGTCCTCTATCGGAAATAACTTCCAAAGCAACCAACCGAACGGTTAATACCACCATAGCCTCTTGATTACTTCACTATTTAATCGCATTGTTAGGTGCCAAAACGCGACCTCACTATCGTCGACAAGTCACTTTACTCCGTTAGATTGACAATTTGGGGGAAACAGGCGGAGACGTTTACTGCTGATGATCTTCCTGTTGTCGCCTTCAAAGGCGTCAAAGTTGGAGATTTCGGAGGTGTGCCTTCTTTTTCTTCTTCTTCTTTCGTTCCGCTCACCAGATAGACGAATCTAGGACGATCCCTTTCAATGTTGTCCTCTAGCTACATGACAATTTCCCCAGACGTAGAGGAAGCTCATTTACTCCGTGGCTGGTACGATGGTATTGGAGCAGAGAAATCATTCCAATCACATTCGAGTGCCCTGTCCTCGGGTGGTTCAGCGTTCGGTGGATTCAATCGCAACGAAATGCGGCACCTGAGCGACGTCAAGGAATCGCAGCTGGGCATGTCTGACAAAGCAGAATTCTTCTCTGCCCGCGCAACTGTAATGCACATCAAGGCCGAAAACATCGCCTACCCCGCGTGTCCTACGCAAGGTTGTAATAAGAAGCTCACGGAGGTGAATGATGGCTGGAGGTGTGAAAGATGTGACAAGAGCTTTGATCGCCCGGAATATCGGTATGTCTTGCACTCAGGTTCTATATCAGCGAATAACCATCTCAACAAATCCCGTCAGATACATAATGTCAATGGCGGTAGCTGATTGGTCAGGCCAAGCGTGGCTGCAAGGATTCAACGATGCTGGTCTAGCTGTGTTCGGCAAGACCGCCGACGAAGTTACAGAGATTAAGGTGTGTGTATCTTGGCCTTGTGCTTGATCGCTGAGACGAGCTTTTGTCAAGGAACGTAATGATGCAGAGTATAATGCTCTCATGGCGCAGGCTGCAGGAAGAACTTTCAATCTCAGTTGCCGTGCTAAGCAAGACACGTACAACGTGAGTAGTTCGCGTTTTCTAGTGCCATCGAGGTGTTCATAGTTGCACAGGATCAAACTCGTGTGAGGTATGGTATCTCGAAGATAAGCCCTGTGGACTATCACGAAGAGGCACGGTACCTTCGTGACCTCTTAATGCAGCCAACTTGGGCGGTGACTACCTGAGGATGGTCGGTCTCCTTGGATGTGTACTATAATTCCGATTATTTCCTTGTTTAAGTGTATGGGTAGTAGTATATTTCATCAATGACTCTCTTCGACAAGTTAGATCCCACAAGGTTATTACAGAACAACAAATGGGTGGAATATGACCAAACGGTAGTCCTCACGGCGGATCCAGTGGGTAATGGTAGACTTTCCTGAATACCTGCCAAACTATGCCCATGCCCCCTAAAACTTTGTCAACAGTTTTCCGTGCAGCTGGAGGAAATTCTATTTGTAGCGTTGTCCACTCGAATGGCAATGTGGGGATCGAGAGAAGTGAGTTTTCACTGGGGTGCGGACGCGACGGTGGGGTGGGCGTCGAGGTGAATGTCGTCGTGTCTGTCCCAGATTGCTCAGCAGAACGCGATCTTGAGCTGGATGGGGCCAGGCTGCTGGATCGAGTTGGGGTTACTGATACCACTGATGTGACTGAACCTGTCGTAGGGAGTGTGGATGACGCGTGACCGTGCAGAGGTGAGCTAAGTGGTGGCGAGAAGATGGTAGCTGTGACATATACTGTCTCGTGCAAGGGCTCTGGCATCTGACCTTGATCGAGACTGAGAAGAGAAGTGCAATAATTGAGAGACTGCCGCATATGCTTGAATTCAGTGCCGAGGTTGATAAGAAGCATGAGAATGAGAACGGCAGGTAAGACCCAGAGCAGCAAAATAAAACCTTTCCCCAGTTGTGCACATCGCTCGCGAGTATTCGAACCCTTCCGTTCGATTGCGAGGGATAACCTTGGGCGAAAAAATTGATCTAATGAGTAGTGCAAGAGTCTATGGCCTCGCGGGGATTGTTGCTGGTGGGCAAAGTTTGACCGTGATATAATCATATCTAGATCGACAGGAACTTAGGAAACTCGGTTTCAGCGTGTGATACTGGTGGCGGATCACTTACCTAGCGGGGTCTCCACGGTCACCTCTAGCCGACCGATGGGGAGTGCGAAAGTTGGAACAAGGACATCAAAGTTGCGTTCTTCCTTTGCCTTTCCTTTCAGGTCCTTGGAAGGGCTCTGGCCATCAATCTCGTTGACGACATAGTCAACTATGACGAGGCCCCCTTGGTCACCAACATGAACCCTGACCCAAGTGATCCAGTCACTCTGAATTTCCTGATCAAGTGATGGCCCAAGGCTAATCATAGCGTTCCTTTCTTGCTTTGCAAACGCACTGCTCTCGAAACGTACGGGGACACCGTCAACGCTCACATTAACGATATCGACTGAAGGCTGCGTTCCGTCTCGCTTGGATGGGTCAGAAGGACCTGGAGTCAACAAGGAGGCTGCTTGTGCAAGGCCAAACTCGAGCCAGTCCGTGTCTGCTTCGCACGGAGCATGCAAGCGAACCCGAACGGCGTGGGCATTTGGATACTTAACACCTCTGAGCATCATAGGCGTCACAGCGACATCGACGGAAGATATCATCAATGGCCCGTTGCGTCTCCGCCTCATCACTCCACCCAGGCTAGGCACCAGCGACAGAGGGCTGTGTGTAGTTTTGTTTCTGTCTGACGTGCCGGGTTTGGCCGAGAACCGCGAATTGTCCGCTACGTGTTCTACCGCGCCGCGCTGCGGAACAGTTAAACGTGAGACGGAACGAAGTGCTATCCGCCCCCCATCGTTGCCAGAGCGAGTCATCCCACTACGCTGCAGTACCGTCCTTCTCGTCTGAGCATCACGCAGATCACCAGATATATTATAGACCTCAACGGTCGCACTCTCGCTTTCATTTCGGATGATCGTTGATGTCGTCTCAGAGTCCGCTGCGAGAACGCTAAAGCGTGGGAGGACGATCGGAACGGGATCCGAATCGTTATCAGATCCTGAGCCTGATTGCACTGCACGCTCACTCGCAACATGTGGACGCAGTCGCGGGATGATGAGGATCGTCCCTGCGATGGAGAAGGTGAAAACATTTTTTGAAGGGGGAGTAATGTCGTTCATGTTAACATGGATCGTGATGGGAACTGCTGGTGGTCGAGAGGGCGGGGTTATAGCATCTGAACTTGAAGAGCCACGGCTGCGCCCTTCAGATGTTAGGGGCATAGAACTGATAGAAGATAGTGTCCCAGAGGGTATGAGGGAGGTCGGAGAACCCTCGAAGGAGTAGTCTGGAAGATGATCCCCTGGAAGAGGCGCACGTAACAGGGAAGACGTAGAAGAAGAAGAATCATGTCGAGTGGTTATGGAAGGAGCAGGGAGCATACTATCTGAGGACATGCCAGCGGGGAACTCGAGTGAGGGTTGTCTTGACACAGTCGTGGAAGGCGGACCAACGTCGAAGCCAGTGTACCCAGTCCCGCCAGTGACAGTCCACTTCATTTCTTCCCCAGGTGCCCAGACAACATCGGAGCCTTTAGCTTCGAGCCCGACATCTAGCCCCAGCATGGTGGCCACTCCAGGGAACCAGATACCTTTGCAAGTTCCTTTGTACTCCACTCGCATGAGTATGCCCTCACGACCACTGGGCAGATCTCGTGCCTTTCCCAAGACTGCGGTTGTCATTTCACCTTTGGTCTCCTTCACGCCAACTCGTCGGCGACCATCGCTATTGTTCGCAATGGTTTTGGTGGGTTGAGCCCAGCGCACGCGCAAACGTTCTGTCGATGGGAAGGTACCTTGGACAAGAATACCCCCGGAGGAACCATCTGTGTATGCTGCAGAGTCGGACGACTCGTCGTCTGCCATGTCAGCATATGAGGCTGAGCGGGAGGGCCTCGACGTGGTACGGGTGACATGGGGCTCAGAGGCCAACTCCCAAGCACCGGGATCTCCTTCTGCAGAAGACAGCGAGGCCATAGATGAAGAAGTACTTGCGGTAGTTGGAGGATAGATGCGCAATCTGATGCTGTTGGATAGACATCGTGGGACAGGTAGCGCAATCTAACAGACAGTAAAAATCCCAGCTGGGAGAGTAAGATAAAAATGGTACGTACTAGGAAAGGCGCTCTTGGAGGATGTGAGACGTATGGGACCCAAAGTTCTATCGCAGCCATGAAATGCATGTTATTCCGTTCGCTGATCGATCCTCGCCTCAGTTTAGTGGCAGAAAATGTCGAGACACGCATTGAGCTGTCCTCGGCACCAAAGCGAGGTGGAAAGTCTTTTGGGAGGATATAAGAGATGTTGTATCCGCTGACTATGATATGACCTATGTATCTCTCGTCCAGTGGAGGGACGTTTGAGGTGGTCGAGGATGCAGTAGAAGAAGAGGTGCGGCTAGAGTGCAATGTAGACGAGGCGGGCAGCGATAAACCGAAAACAGACAGGTAGGACTTTTGTGAGCGCGCGGGCAAGTTGAGAGCGCGAGCGGCATTGTTCAACATGGGAAGAGTGGCGGAAGAGAAGTTATAAGGGGTGGAGTTGATGTCAATCGGGTGGACTTGAGACGACAGCAACTTTAGGTTCTCCTCTGCGACCGATGATTAAGAAACATTGGCTGGTAAAGTTGTGAAATCCTTGTACCTGGAAGTAGTGGTATCGTTGAACCTGGAGAAACACTATCCATAGGAATCGAGAGCTATTTTGCAGGAATCAGAAAACAACCTTTTCAGCGATGGTAACCGCACCTTGAGATACATTTTAACTGTAGCACCATCGTGGCCTTGCTTGGCCTTTCCCTCGATTGCAAGACGGGTTACAACATTGAGCTTTGGTTGTTGAGTGGTGGTGAACTGCGATGAACCAGTAGTGGAGAGCGGGGGGCTCGAAGTCCGCGTATGACGCGAATGAACAGGGATGTACATATTCGCTACAGATTCGCCGATCGATATGAACGCGTTCTCTGGCACGATCTTGAGCGAGTGGTGTCTGGTAAATGGTGCGAGGTGGAATGTGAACCAGTATTGGTGACCTAGCCTTATAAAAGAGCGTTCCGCCAAGGCCTGCAGTTGCTTGTCCGGGTATCTCTAGAGGACTTTGCAGCCGCACACGGCTTCGAGAACTTGCAGAACAAAAAGTGGGTCGGTCTGAAGGAAAGGCGCATTTGGCAGGGACGCGTTTGCAGTGCCAGACGCGTGAGATACACAAACGTCCACAACTGTCACTGGCGTGCCACAGGCAGTTGCCCTGTTGCCCCGAGTGCGCTGGTGGCAGCCTTGGGAATGAAGGCGTCGCTCAGTGCTCAGTACTTGATCCGAACATTTTCTTTTTGTCTGACAAGAAAGAACTGCTGCCATTTCCAACGCACGACTGATACTTGTCACTAGCATCTCGGTTGGGGCCTCGCTGCCACATGCCAAGTCACTGGTCACTGAATTAACACAAGTAGCTTCCTTGATTTTATACCTCGCAGATTGCGTGCAAGTATCGCGCGGCTGGTCGAAGATTCCGGTATTTCTAACTTCTAGCACTAGGTGTCAGCTGGCAATCACCCTTTTCTGCGGCTGCTGGTGGTGGTGTCCGTATTGATACATAATCCACTTGTTAAAATTGGCAAGGCACACTTGCTCATCATGCATAAATCTTGTTTTGCATGAACTTTTGGGTAACCACTGTGGTGTGGGTGGAATGGTACAAATTTGCATAATGCATAATGCATGAGGTCTGCAGTGATATTATGCAATATGAGATAGCAGTAGCAAGCCAAAGTATGCCATCCAAGCTGTGATGGCTCTCCAATTTAACAGAATTTTCAGGAATAAGATTAAAACCTGTTTCCAAGAACAAGATTCACATATAAGTCATGCCTGCCAAACTACATCAGGAAATCCTTGTTTTTCTTACTGATGCTTGTTGTACTTGTTTTGCCTTTACAACTAGCCAATGATTCTAAGTGTTATAAGTGTACCAAAGTCTGTTTTTCCAAAATCATGACCAAGTCAATAAGTAAGTATGCTTGCAAGAAAGCCAAGTAAATTAAGCACCCAAGTCAATAAATACATCTGACAAAGTACAGTGAGCTCTGGAATGTGGAAACCCAGAGTATCAGAATGCAGCCAAACCTGGAAACCTGGAATGCAGCCATGGAAACCCAGAAACCCAGGATGCATAGTTTCCATCTGAAATCACTCAGAACCATGCAGACCCTTGGTTCCTGTCTGGAGTCTGCTTGGAATCTGTTCAGACTATTATCCCATAATCCTACCAAGTTGTCATATCCCGTGTCGCACCAGTCAACTCTGCTCCTCCGAAGCCTACTCTGCACCAAATCCGCTTTCTGCCTATACCCAAGTCCACTTTTCCACTTTTCCGCCTTATCACTTTCCGCCTTTCCGCTTATCTCTCTTACCCCTGATCCCCGTACCTTGTTCCTCATCTTCACTTCTGACAGACGTTTGACATATCTAATAATCCCACCTTCCGATTAATCCGACTTCTGACTCGTTCTGACATTTCCCGACTTAATCCTATCTCTTTGACACCTCTGACTCACATTCCACTTCACTCTGGCACTCTGGTGCCCTCCGTGTTTACTTGTCCCCGTAGTATATAAACCCCTCTTGTATTTTGTATTCCTCAGTTCGAATATCAACTTTGATCACTCCTCCTCTCTGTCCAACATAAGTCCCTCACTCGACACTTGAAGCCAGTCTTCTTGTCATCACTCTGACCCTCCAACATCTGAACCCCTTCGCTACTCTGCTCTGCCATTACTCCGCCCGCTCTGTAAATACCGGACTGAACTTGGACAAGGGCGCAACACATAAGTTGAAGCCGACGTCCACTCCGCCTCCGACAACTCTGGACAGCCCAGAGGATCCAGTATCTTAACACAAGTCCTACTATCACTTCTGAGCTTCTGGAAGTGTTTATATCCTTATCCTACATCACTTAACTCCCTATTCCACACCCTTTATGTTTCTTGACTTATTCCTGATCTCCTGTCTGACAAAAATTATAAGAAGGCAGGGATTGCCCAGACTGTTAAGTCTGGTTCCTCTGGGCTGTCCAGAGTAGTTGGAGGTGCAGGAGTGGATGTCAGCTTCAACTTGTTTGTTGTGCCCTTGTCTGAGTTCAGTCCAGTATTTAATGGAGGGGCAGAGTAGCAGCAGGTGGCAGAGCAATGGCGGAACAGAGTAGTAAGGGGAGGTCAGAGGTTGGAGGGTTGGAGTGATGATGAGAAGGCTGGCTTCAGTGTTGAGAAAGGGACTTAGGTGGACAGGACAGAGGAGTGACCAAAGTTGATATTCAAACTGCAGAATACAAAATACAAGAGGGGTTTATTGACAAAATACAGTGAACTCCAGAACCGGAACACCAACTCTGGACTCCTGAAATGTTGGAGTTCCTACTTCTGCTCCACCGCCAGGCAGATCCGCTTGGAGTTTCAGTGCCCACTCGAACTTCGCGCGGACGTGCGCAGAACAGTGTTACATTTCATCATCCTTTTCTCATCATCTCTCCTGAGCCTCCGTCAATGCTCCATCACTTCATGACATCACTTAATTCCATTTCCCCCTTGTTCCTGTTCCTATTCCCTGATTATTATTAGCGAGTGCTTCTCCACCCATTCCGCCACATATATATACCTAGTTTTCACTTCAGATTCCTCAGTCGTTCTTTGCCCCTCTTTGGCAGTGGCTGAGGTGAGTTTCCTTTATACCTATTTACTACTCCTAGCTAATCCCTAGTAGTCTGGG
>KN824906.1:0-53668 GCA_000827395.1 Paxillus rubicundulus Ve08.2h10 | reverse complement strand
CTCTTCCAACTGAGCTACCAGTCCGTTGGACTAGATCCTAGCTCAAGCATCAATAGGCATTAGACAGTAAGCACCGTGCTTGCTACCATTTGACAGTACAAAACACGTTGACGTGCATCATCACTACGTACGAGAGTGTGTCGAACTGAAGAAGGTAGAACTTTTCTTCATACCCACTCAAGAGCAACTCGCAGATATCTTCACGAAGAATCTTACATGGTCACGATTTGAAGACGTTCGGAAAGGACTTCGCCTCCATCCTTATTCGCAATCATCTCAGCAAGGAGGAGTGTCGAGATAATCACATCACGGTATGGCTATATCAATTACTGTTATACGTTGACATGTGATACACATACGCTATCGAGATTACTCATAGCTAACTCATGGACATTCTACTGTATTCCATGAGATTCTACAGATACCTCATACGGTTATCTTTCACTACAGTTTACTGGGCTAAACTCGTAGATTACTTGGTCCGTGCACACTGCACTTACGTATAAATACCAGGACCATACACCTAGTACTGTAGGCTGTACAAGTTGTTCAATACAGGACTTCAATCCTCTATTCTCATCAAGAACTTCTTCACCTCAACAAACCTTCTCAGTCCTTTACAGAGACTAGTAAGGTGAGGCTCTCTCACCGACTGCCGTGCTGTATAGGGTATTCCCTATAATCAGGATGACAGGGTGATGGGTGGACCACTGCATGGTCCATCCATCATCCTGCAGAATACCAAGGGGGATTGGGGGCAACACCCCCAACGAGTCACAGACTCGTTATAATGGGCCCTAAACTTTTTGGGTACAGGTATTGTTCTCAGACAATTTTCCCATGGTGCCAACTTGCACATGGCATCTGTTCAATCTATGTTCTAAAAATGTTCTTTCACAAAGCATCGGAATTTGCCCCCAATGTAAGGTTCGTCACTGTTCATTTGCCAGATTCGTCAATCCAGGCGAAATCCAAATATGTTGACCAACTTCTCACCAATTTGTTTGACGGACAAAGCTTAAGTGGACCTTCCTCAGGTGTTACCCTCCTGGACAACATTGGTTTCTCACTCGGGAGCCAAGACAGCTGGCAACGACATGACTCGCGAATGAATGCCTGAGGGATAGTGCATGCACTGGTCTTCAAGTGTCCAATCCATAGTTTCCCCCGAACCTCGACCGTCCCGGTTAGGTATACGTCGTTATTCTTAAAGTACCTCTTGGTCACCTTGGAATAAGGTCGATATCTCGCGGGAAACACGGCGATCCTGTGTGGATCTTGTCCCGGTAACGGGATCGGTACCCCGTCAGCGCCCGTAATCTAATGCCAACCCCTTCCGCGGGGAGTATACAGCATATAAACCCCGGAGTGGCTCTTATCTCGAGTCGGTGAACTCCTTCAGCTCGGCGGTCTTTGTTAAATAATCCTTGACGTGGCGACAATGACGGGTGAGAAGGTGGCAGGGGTAGCGGGAAGAGAACGTTCCATGATATACGAAAGCAAGCTGACACGGAAAGCCGACTGGTATCTTTTCTGTGGGTTTAACATGTTCTTATTTTATTGGCCCATGGCCCAGGGCTTGTTCGGTGGGCAATACAAGCTCGCGGCCATTTGACTGGCGTGCTAAGGTGTACATGTCACTGATGCTGTACACATCGAGCCTGAGCTCTGCTGGCAGCCAGTATACGCGGGGTCAGTGGGGAGGCGGTAAGCATTAGGAAGTAGGTTAATCCAACGTATGTAGGTAGCTAGCTATACATGATCATGAGTGGAGTCACTGGCCGCATTTGACGAAGTTTGAAAACACCAAGGGGCACCGTCCAAGCCCAGAGATTACTCGAAATTGAAATCTTGAAAGTTTCGCAACGTGGTTGACAGAACTAGAACGGGCTTCAGGCCTCCACGTATGACCTCTCAATCCTTCTTTTCTGGGGGCCACAAAATGTTCTACCTGAGAGATGTGCCAGTTCCCTGGAAGCCCTTGGAAATTCCACAGTCCCGAGGACATAAACTCGGGATTGTTGTACTTGGGCTTGATGGTGACCTTGCCCCAGAACTTTCAAGTTGAAAATACACACGATAAGTCTCCACGTGCCAGACGGTTGGTCGTCAGAGTAATCTGACGATAGGGATGAAGCAGACCTGAAACAGAGAGGTGGTGGCGGAATGGCCCGGAACAGCCTCATAGCTGGTGTCACGCTTCTCCAGTCCGGCCACCCACGGAGCAAGTCTCCTTACTCGCTCGGGGACCCGCTCGGATCTGAATTCGATGTTAATCGACTCTGAGGAAGCCTCTCGTTGTGTCCTATTTCTTTTGCCCCAAACTCGGATGTGGGAGGTGAGATGAAAATATTTAGGATATATGCTTAGCAAGTGAATCAAGGGCAAGGTCACCGACCAGTTACCACGTTACAGGTCAGCGAAGACGGGGAAGTGTTGGAGGGGTAAAAGTTGTGACGCGTGGAGGGACGTGGATGGATAACTTACGTGGGCCTTGTAAATGCTTAGCATGCTCAGATGAGGCTCGGCTGCGATTACAGGATGGGGTATGTGGGTCCGTCGACTTGGTCAGGAGAAGGTTCCCGAATAACAGAAATCGAGGAACGGAGCACATCCATAGCGGTGATAATGCACGCTTATGGGAGTTACGAGATGGTTGACACGTCGGGGGTGGTCGATTGATCGTTGTAGGAATGTGTGAGATGCTGTGCGATGTCAACGAGAAAGATGGACTGTTACAGGCACCGCCCACCAACCAAGACGGGCCCTAGATTGGAATCGCTGGTTGAGACCAAAAAGATTTCTACTCAGCTACCGATGCCTAACGAGGGTAGGATAGCCTGAGTACGGATGTTCGTGGAATCGGAAGAATCTGGTGTATCTTGATAAGTCCACATGCTATTAAACAGCAAAAGCTTGAGCTTACGGGGGGAGATTTCAGACGGTAGAGTGGTACCTAAGCGTCTCAGGACAAGATGGCATCCTAGTAGTAGTGCGTTCGTACAGGTTGACAAAGACGTCCACTTTTGGTTGCAATTTGGTGGATGGTGTGCTACTTGCGCAATCGCACACAAGAAGGATAAAAGACACGAACGCAACGCTGGGAACAATTTCACGACTTGCTATTGACTTCGCCGTGGAGACCAACTGGTACATGCTCTCAAGCCCACTGGAGAACCGCGTTTGGCGCGACTCTGCTAGTACTCCCCTCGACATGCCCCCCAGAGCGTCAAATCGCACGACGCTCTGGGCCTACGGTCTTCCCACATGTTAATCTCACCACTTGAATCCTGAGTGTTCGCTCCCAGTTCATATCACTCCGCTCAGGCGAGGCCCTACGACTCAGAATCCGAATCTTCCAATTTCAACGACAGCCACCGCAATTCTACTTGCATCGCTGTCCTCTGACTAGCCCAAGTGGTCCAATCAGTGTATTTCATCTACTCATCGTCCTCGTCATGCCATTTACTTTTTTCATGCGAATTCAGTTTACCATGACTACTCCGGTTCGGGTTCCAGCCTTTCTCTTGGACCGTTCGGAACTGTGACGTAAAACTTATTGGTGAGATATCTTTCCTAGTCTCTCCTGTGCGTGTCCCGTCTGTACTCTATTCCTACCTATAAATTCGCCAGTGTATCGCCCTGCTTTTATACTACCAACTCTCTCTTCAAGCGTCTGAAACCTTGAGGATGTCTCCACTATCTATCTCCCGAAGCTCTAGTTCTTCTGACTCTGGTCAGTCAGGCATCAGCACCCCATGCTCCGACTTCCTACCTTCTACTCTGTTTCTACTGCCGCCGTCCTTCATCGGTAGCCAATTGAAGGCTTTTGCCTCCAAGCTCGAGAAAGGCTACGGCGACAAGATCCTTGTCTTTGTTGCGCACGAAGCGACTTGGGATAATGAGCACAGCCTGCTCCAGCAAGCAATGGCTAAACTCGCAGATGCGGTTCCCGATGCCCGAATCACTGGAAAACAGTGGATCAAAGTTCTGGAGGGTGATCATGACTCTAGCTCAGCTCCTTCCCAAACTTGACTTCACTTGCCAGGGCAATCGGTTTACTTAGCACAGACCTTGCCCACTCAACTTGCAGGAGAGTCGTCTGTTGACGATTTCCTTGCTTTGCATGGGAAGGAACAAATCGTCGTGAGTCAATAATAATTCCGCAAACAGAGCTCTACCTAACGCTAACCTGTCGCTCAGACTACTCCTGAAGCAGCTTTGAACATCTTCTCTGCGACCGGATTGCGCTCCATCTTTTCTGTCTCTTCCCCCAACGCCGATTTCACCCTTCACTGCCTCGAGAGACCCCAATTTTCTTTCCCTCCTCTCCTCCCCGCCACCCCGTCGTACTCGCCATTTGGCGTACCCACCGTGAATGATTGGCAAAAATTGTGGGCCGCTTGGGACATGGTCACCCTGGGAATGATCCCGCAGGAGATGCTTCATCAGAAGCCCATTGATTTGCGACACATATGCCTCTTCTACATTGGACACATCCCCACGTAAGTCTCCGCTTGAGTGCATCAAACCAGTATTCACCTGGTTGTTCAGGTTCCTTGACATGCTTATGTCAAAGGCATTGAACGAGCCAAACACTGAACCTCAGAACTTTACTCTGATTTTTGAGGTATGCATTGTATGTATTCACCCTCGTTCAATCCTGATAATTGGTATTATAGCGTGGCATTGACCCCCATGTCGACGATCCTGAACACTGCCACGTATGTCGCCAGCTTCTCATTACCCTTTCTATTGCCCCTTTCTCCTGCTTACGACAACCATTTTAGCGCCACTCTGAGGTTCCAGAGAAAGACGATGATTGGCCAACACTGGCCAGCATCCTTGGCTTTCGTGACCGCGTTCGCGCTCGCCTTCTCCAGTTATACAAAGACTTGCAGTCAGGCACCCGCACGCCCAACCGCCACATTGCACGCATGTTGGCGATGACGCATGAGCACGAAGGGTGGCATGTCGAGGTTCGTGTGCTTCCTCATTCTTTCACCTAGGGATCGCACTGACACATCGATCTCTTCAGACACTCCTCTACATGCTCATCCAGCGCGCAGGGACAGGCACCCTCCCACCCTCAGGATTCACCGTCCCACCATGGAAAGCCCTCGCCGAGCAATGGAATGCTACCATTCGTCCACCCAGCACCCCCACAGTGACACTCGGTCCCGCAAGTGTCATCCTCGGTCATCAAGACTGTGAAGGTGACGATCTCAAGTCAGGTATCACCGAAGCCATCGATGGCCATGAATTTGGCTGGGACAATGAGAGTCCACCACGTGCCACTGAGGTCAAGCAGATTAAGATGGACTGGCGTCCCATCACGAATGCCGAGTTCCTGACGTTTTACCAAGATCATAAAGAAGTTGGTTTACCTCCGAGCTGGGTAGAGACCGAGGGTGGTATAGAGGTCCGTGCTTTCGCTTGACTTTTGCTTTATTTTAGTGCAGTGGTTGAGTGGGCGTTGTCTCGTCCCTCCCAGGTACGGACGCTGTACGGACCAGTGCCAATGGCTGTTGCGCAGCACTGGCCAGTTCTCACATCATACGATGGCCTTTCGGCGTATGCCAAATCAAAGGGCGGCCGTCTCCCCACTGAGCCCGAGCTCCGACTCTTCTTCGACACCTACGAAGTTGGCCACAGCGGTGGCGCCAACGTAGGTTTCAGGAACTGGCATCCTGTCCCGTAAGTAAACCCAACTACCTTAATTTCCTTTTCTTAAAAATTAATCATCATCCGTGAAACAGTGCAACTACAGGTCTGGGAGAGTTCAATGGACGAGGTTCGAACGGCGGTGTTTGGGAATGGACCTCGACGCTTCTTAGTGACCACGAAGGATTCTACCCGACTAAACACTTCCCGGGCTACTCTACCGACTTTTTCGATGGCAAACACCACGTCGCACTTGGTGGTTCGTATGCGACTATTCCGAGACAGGCTGGGAGACGTACTGTGCGTAACTTTTATCAGCATAATTATCCGTATCCGTGGGTTGGGGCGCGCGTGGTGTATGATGCATGATGCGTGAGGTGTATGTTTCGCCAAGTGACGTGTATATAGTCAATGACAGTGCCCTGTATTGAGTCGCCTGAACCAATCGCTGGCTAGTGCTGTAAGTAACTGGTTAGATATCGGGTCCAAGGCTTCAGTGCTACCGATTTTCGATATCCTATATACAGCTGACCTACTTTCGGGCCCCTTCCTCGTGTCGCCGTTTCATCCGAATCTCCTCTCAGATCTTAGCTTTGTTTCTGCACGCCGTTTCATTTGCTCTCGTCCCGTCTTCACCCCCGTTTCCCGGGCGATACCTACCTAATAGCCAATAGCTACTGGTCGTGACACCCATTTCGGATAACATCATATCATTTGTCGTCCTCATCAGAGTATATATGTCAGAATCGAAAAATGATACAAACACGGGAGCATCTCTTGTCACTGATATAACTCTCATTTTACGGGTAGAATAGTAAGTCCTAGCAAGTTGCTATATAATAGCTCCTTTCGAAAATTCGCATGCGGTCTTCCGACTATCGGTGAAGTTGATGCTGTACGTATGTTTATCTGTATATCGGTGTTAGGGTATCATCACCAGCTCAATCATATACGATACCATTCCTTATCTGCAGTGATATCGTGTACATATTGATTGTATCTTGGCTATAGATCCACCGACCCCGCCTTCTGCATCATCTTGGGTCAATACCAGGATCAGTCCACTCCCTGCACGCGACCAAACGCCACAGCTAGTAGATCCTTACGCGCTCTCGACCAGTGCCCTCACCGCCTCCTTGGGCATCTGCTGCAAGTCAGAATTACCCCCAATGGATCTACCGCCTGCGGACAACATTAGTTTCTCACTCTGGAGGGGGGGGGGGGGGGCAAACTCACGGATGAATGTCCGAGGGACGGTGCGAGCCCCAGTCTTCTGTGAGAGATAATCCCGGATCTGGGGCCCGTCGTCGCGGGCGTCCAATCTACCGTTTCCCCCGATGCATCACGCGCCCATGATCAGACTTTTTGAAAACGAAACGAGCTGTGAGCCAAGCTGGTAAAAAGCACGTACTCGACGACCTCGACCGTCTCGGTCGGGTAGTTTTCCGCAAAGTAACCCTTGGTCGCTTGGGAGTGTGGGCAGTGCGTCGCAGAAAACACGACGATCTTGTGCGCGTTGATCTTGTTCTGTTAGCGCGAAGGATGGACCGTTAGTGCTCGTGGCTACCCCTTGGGTACAAGCTCTTACCTCGACGAACTCTTTCGGGTCGACGGCATTTTTTAATGTTTGGCGTTGGGAAAACGAACGAGAAGATAGAGCCGAGTCGGATAAGAAGTAGGCAGGCCCCCTAAGTTTGGTAGCGGAAGGGAGAGAGCGATGTACACGAAAGAAAACTGACATAGCCGACTGGTATATTTTCTGTGGGATTCGCGTGTTCTTGCTTTATGATGGGGCTTGTTCAGCGGGTGGATAACGCAAGCCCGTGGCTATTTGACTGGCGCACTACGGCGTCCATGTGACTGACCAAGTCGTACACGTCGAGCCCGAGCCCTGCTGGCAGGCAATACTCGGGGTCAGTGGAGAGACGATAATTGAGAAGGTGGCTAATCCAACGTCCGTAGCTATAGAAATCATCATGAGTGGAACCCGGTCGGATCCGACAACGTTTGGAATTATCGAGGTCAGCTCTGGAAAACATTTGGAATTGGGCTTTGAAAGATTCGAAATCCCCGTTCTGCCATTCGCCCACTGGCGTGATTGACAGTCCCGATTCCACAGGACACAACTTGTTGCGCCTGGGGTTTGATGGTAACTTCGATACGAGTCTTTCGTTCTTCTTATGTGATTTCTGCTCCATAGAAAAGTTTACAAATATCTGCAGGTGGCTTCACCGCAAGTGCCAAGATGGCTGCTAGTCGACGTTTCAACTTTTCAAGCTGGCAAAACCAAACGAAGAGTTTCCACGTGCCAGACGGCTCGCCGTCTGGGTAATCCAGCGATGGGACAACACGGACCTCAAACAGAACGGGCCACCCTGCGAAGTTGATTGCTGTGAGCGAAAACGCAGAGAAGAAGAACGTACAAGTCAGCACGACTGACTTTTCGTCTGGAAAGTTTGTGTTATGGTTTGGATTGATGATGATTTGGACCTGGAGTGTAACTGTAACAGTTGCGATGGCTGTGGATCAATATGTGGGCGTGAAATCGGTCGCGTGAATGATTTCGGTGGCATACTCTCTGCTGGGATGACACGGTATCGGGGTAACTGAGGCCATGATAGTGGTTGGCAAGTGCGCCACCAAATACCCAGACCTTGAGCTCTCGAGGAGAAGATCTCAAATGGCAAAGGGAGGCAACTTATCAGGGGATCCGAACCAATTGGTAGGGCACAGGTCAAATTGACCCTACCTCTGACTCGCTGCGGAACCTTCAAGTTGCCCTACTCGTCAGCTCACCCAGACAATTACGGGTACAAAAGTGTATCGCTGTGATCAAAAAGCACAAACGTCTCTGGCGCAAAAAATGCAAGCCGCCTAGCACTTGCATGCAAAACCGCCGGAATGGTCCGCTAGGACCAGCACATCTCTGCCTCATTTCGTTCCCTCAACGGAAGGACGTGCCAACACTGCCAATAGATAGAACTTGGCCGTACGACGCCTGACGTAGATCATCATCGACGCCATCACCGCAAACGCCCTATCCGTCACTGATCGCATGCTGTCCAACGCATACAACCCTCCAAACATATAGAATTGAACGGAGCCTTCGGAGTCGGTACATACGTGGCTATCTACGAGAGCATTGGTGCTGTGTGAGTTTCTTTCAGTGTTTGATGATTTCCAATCGATGGATTTGGTCATACCTAGTTACACGAGTTTCATTTCTTCGGTGGTTACGCATCCTTATCCTGAATGACAAGAGATACAACCCGGGTTCAGGTCACTGACCGCTCGATGACTGGTTCGCTTGAGCTTACACCGAAAGGCCTTCGTCAAAGCAAACGTGTAGTGCTCGACCAGCGAGTTAACGCCCGCCGCGATCAGAGCAGTCTCCGGTGGTCTGCAGGAGTTTAACTTGGGTCACTGTATCTGAACTACTCGGAAGCTGATTACTTCTTCCCAGCTTGAATATTTGTCGTGCTCGGCACCGGCAGTGGTCCGCGTATATGCCGTAAAAGAGAAACTGGGGGGGTTTGCGGCTTGGGGAAATGCCGTGCGGAGTATGAATGTTCACAAATTGGTCGATTGCCCTTAGATTGTTCACACAGGTCGCCGTCCTCGGAACCATCAGTTGCCGTTAGCTGATATCATCCTGACTGAACATGCCCGCCGTCCAACCTCCTTGCAAAGTCCTTGTCTCCGGTGCGACGGGGTATATAGCAGCATGGGTCGTGCAAAACCTCCTCGAGAGAGGGTACTCGGTGCGAGGTACTGCCCGGTCTGTAGCCAAGGGTGAACACCTGAAGAAGGTGTTTTCTCCGTATGGTGATAAGTTTGAGGTGGTGGTAGTGGAAGATATCTCACGGGTTAGCAGATCCTCTTCATGGTCATGATGTTCGCACATAGTACATATGACCACGTCTTGTCGGATCCCTCTTAACATTTACCTGCGTTGGGTATGCTGATCGCTTGGTTTGTCTCTGTCAGGATGGGGCATTTGACGAAGCGGTGAAAGACGTGGACGCCATCGAGCACACGGCGTCCCCTTTCCACATGAATGCAGTCGACCCCGACGGTGAGCATCATGTGCACTGCACCTCCCCGTTTTCGAGCGCTCGGTTGAGCGCCCTTCACAGAATTGATTAAACCAGCTGTGAACGGCACAGTAGGGATACTTAAGAGCGTTCTCAAGGACGAGTAAGTACCGAATCTTAATTTTTAAACCTATTTTCCAAGCCGCCCTCCTAGATCAACCAAAGTGAAGCGGATCGTGATTACCTCATCTGGAGCGGCAGTCACCCGTGATGAACCGACCCAACTCACGTTGACAGAAGCGGATTGGAACACTCAGTGCCTTGAAGTCCTCAAGAAATTCGAGGACGAGGGGAGGAAGAACGAGGTTCCCAATATAATGAAATATCGGGCATCCAAGACACTTGCGGAACGATGTCAGACGCCTTGCCTCCTGGGGTTTGGCTCGGAACGTTGCTGACTCGTGCTGCGGTTCTTTTTTTGGTAGCTGCTTGGGAGTTCGTGAACGACCCGGACAACAAGTTGCGCATCAAGTGGGATTTGGCCGTGCTCAACCCACCATTCGTAGGTTTTCATTGATAGAGAGCACCTAACCAGGCCAGGAAGACTGACCACTTGGCAATCAACTCAGGTCTTTGGGGTAAATTCTCAAAAGCTTAGGCCCATTGGACTATCATCTAACCTCAGTCTTCCAACGTGACAGCCCGCGATCCACGAAATCACCACCCCTTCGTCTCTCAACACCTCGGCAGCCATATTCTACAACTACGTAGCAGATGGTGCCAAGGCGAACGCCGCAGGCAACGACTTCCTCGCCAACACCGGTACTTGCTGGATCGACGTGCGTGACCTCGCCGAAGCACATGCTCTTGCGCTCGAGAAAGAAGCCGCGGGTGGCGAGCGGATCATCGTCAGTGGTGGTGAGTGTGATAGTTCACCAAACCCCTTTCAAATCTTTGTAGACTGACACCAACGTGTTATAATCGTTGGTAGGGTTGTGGAAATGGCAAGATTTCAGTGAGTTTGGTTCTTTCAGGAAACTCGAATTTCTAAACTGATCGGACTATCTTTGTTTCTTCGCTCAGTCGACGCCGCAAATGACTTGAACCCACCTCCAAAGCTCTCGACTACCCTCCCAGTCGGAATCAGAGGGGCGGGCAAGACAGCGAAACATTTGCTTATCTACAACACAGCCAAGGCTGATCGTATCCTCGGCTTGAAGTACCGGTCCATCACGGAAACGACGAAGGATACGTTTGAGGATTATGAAGCCCGCGGATGGTAGATAGACATGGTAAGGACATCAACGAGAAGTTGGAAAGAGGCAGTATGTATATAACAAGCAGACGCGACAATGGAAGACAGTGTCTAGATTCAATCTGCGTGCACACCCACAAGGGTGTAAGCATTCAATGAAGCAATGGAGGCGAGGAGCGTCAAGAAGGACTGCATACTGAGGAGACGCCGACTGATGGGTGGAAGTGGGAGGTGCTGAGTAGGTTTTCCTCGGGCGAGTTTTATACCTGGCTAATGTCCGAGTTTGAAGGGTCTCAACAGGCTTCTTGCTACGTGCACAACTACCGAGGCCCTAAGTAATATACGCCCTGGCTGAAAAAGTGTTGGCAATTGATATTTTCATATGGTAATTGTAGATAATGCTATGTTTTCCTGATCTGAGGGAGTCGGTAGGATAGTATACCCAGTTTTGACATTGGAAGTTTTTGATAGGTACGTTACTGCAAAGTACTTGTGCTACTGCTGGCCTTGTACCAGGCTCGACCCACTCGAACGACGCCTGATCGAGACCAACTAACAGTTACTCTGAGGCTCCTCGGCCTTGCGCAATGCGAAGCTGGCGAATGACTCGCCGAGCACTGGGATGTATACCTACATTGCATATCCAAGTGGTGACTGGCCACTACTTGCCCTCATGGACGCAGTGAGGCTTGATGGAGAGAACTAACTATAACTTGAATGTCCGAGCCGAATCGAAGCCAACCAACATGTCCTTAGACTCCCCTCTAATTTGTCCCGCCACCCCGCGGCTCGGCACCCTGCCAACGGGTTTCTGAGCTTTGCCACTTACCGGTAAGCCTGCAGGTCAACGGGGATAAAACGCACTGTCCTCGCTCACTTACAGTCGTGTACCCTGTCAATGTCTTTCTCGAATGTGGCTAGCGATGACAAAGGCAGCGCGAGTTCACAAGACTCCGAACGATGTGGAGAGGCCTCGTTGACCTCCACCCTGGAGGAGGACGCAAACCAACCCCTCGACGTACTTGGACCTCCATTGCAAACTTCGCCAACGCTGACCGGTTCAAAGGCTTCAAGTATCTTAGCGGACAAAACTGTCACTGACGTGTTAATAGTCGACTGGGATGGTCCAGATGACCCGCAAAATCCCAGGAAGTGAGTCCGGCCATGCCCATACCCATCAGTCTGTTCATACTCTCTCTTCAGCTGGAGCTTCAAGCGTAAATGGGCAGCAACCGCCATCGTCTCGGGCTTCACTTTCATTACCCCCGTATCGTCTTCCATGATTGCGCCAGCCACAAATCAATTGGCTGTAGACTTTGGCATCCACAGCAGTGTAGTCATCGCACTATCCACGTCGATGTTTGTCCTTGCCTTTGGTACATTCAATTTGCACCAGCTCTTTGTCACGCCTCTGATCACGAGTTGGAAGCCGTTGGTCCTCTTTTCCTTGGTCCCGTGAGCGAGATTTACGGAAGGTCGCGTGTCCTCCAGCTCGCTAACTTATGGTATCTCGGTATGCTATTCATTCAGTTTCTCATTCCCCTCCTCACATGTTGTCCAGCATGGAATCTCGGATGTGGGTTTGCACGGAACGAAAACCAACTGCTCGCGTTCCGGTTTCTTGCAGGGCTTGGAGGCAGTGCCCCTTTCGCGGTAAGTCTTGAGTATTACTGTGCTCTGTCACCGACTGACTTGATGTTCTAGATTGGTGGCGCTGTTCTTAGCGATTGCTGGAGGCCAGAGGAGCGTGGTCGAGCCGTTGCTCTTTATTCCCTCGCACCGCTCCTCGGTCCAGTCATCGGCCCCATCCTTGGAGCATGGTAAGCTGCCTCGTGCGCTGGATCATGCAGACGGTTCTCATCATCCTTTCAGGATTGCCGAGTACTCGACATGGAGATGGGTGGTACGTCCATCTCTTTGAAAGACAAGCTGGTTGCATTGTTAACACATCTTCCTAGTTCTGGTCAACAAGTTTTGTTGACGCAATCATCCAGCTCGCAGGCCTATTTTTCCTGCAAGAAAGTACGTCCAGTTAACTAATGGTGCTGGTGTAGAAGGCTCATGGTGGCGTTCGGTAGCATATCCCCCCTTGCTCTTGGAGAGGAAGGCAAATCAAATACGGCAGTCGATGGACGAAGAGAAAGTGCCTTCCAAGGAGGTGCGAACCGTCTTTGAAGGGAATGATCGCTCGTACGTGAAATGTATCGAATCTCGAGGTGGCTTGACTCAACGGATATTAGTTGGCAATTTGTCATGAGTAGAGCGCTTCTCCGACCTTTCGCGCTTGTCTATCATGAACCCATTATGCAATTGCTCTGCTTATACATGGCGTATGTATATGGGATGTTATATGGCGGGTCCTTAAATCGTTTTATTGGTGGCATTGTTCTGACCTATACTAGTGTTCCTGACGACTATACCCTCCATGTTCGAAGAAGTGTATCAACAACCTGTCGGTGTTGCTGGTTTGCACTACATCGCTCTCGGTGTCGGACTCGTAGGGGCCTCACAAATGAATGCGAGAACTCTGGATAAAATTTACGTTCATTTTGCGAACAAAAACTGTGGCGTTGGGAAACCCGAGTTCAGATTACGTTGGTGTCTTTCCTCGGCCTATTTATCAATTTTGGAATGACGATCCTTGATTTTGAACGTAGCTTCCATGTTCCCCGCAACAATCATCCTTCCGATAGGGTGTCTCATCACGGGGTGGACAGTCCAAGCACACACCCATTGGATAGCGCCTGATATCGTAGGTATTCTCGCCGCCTCATGGGTATCTTCGACTGAGATTCGATTCGCCTAATAGGGCATTGCACTCACCGGTGCCGGTATTATTGTGAGCTACCAATGCATCATGACATACGTCCTTGACGCTTTTACCCTCCATGCTGCTTCTGGTGCGTTCTTTCTCTTGTCAGTGGCATGCACCATGCCCTCGTTTCTCACCAACGTTCTTTCTTTTTTTTTTTCGTGTAGCGTCGGCCGCGCTCTCATGTCTGCGGTCACTTGCCGGGTTCGTATTTCCCCTTTACACTCCTGCGATGTACTCCGCGCTTGGTTTCGGCAAAGGAGACACCATTCTTTCTCTAGTAGCAATTGTCCTTGGCTGTCCTGCGTAAGCCCCTCGTACCTTTTCTTTTGCATCGCTGAGCCTCTGATTTCGCCTCCTTTCTACAGACCCTGGATAATGTGGCGCTACGGAGAAAGATTACGCAATGCAAGCCGTCATGCACGGTGATAGTGGATAGACCGATTACCCTCTAATATACTAATGAGCGAATGCTCCTTTATTGCACTTTATGGCATACTATATTCACATTTATTGCTCTTATTCATGTCGCCTGAATTTCCGGCCTTGCTTCCCCTCCAGACGCTGTTGTGCGCAGTGATCGGCGGTTACCCTTTTATTGTCTTTTTCGGCTGAGTTGGCCGCGTGGGAATTTATGAGTCAGAACATGCTCCCATCTTTTCTGTCGTAGCACCTCAATGCCTCATCGGAATTTGACGCCAATAGTACCATTTGACTAGGGACAGCCTACAGATTGCATTCTGCACTGACCAGAAGAAAAAAGAAGAGTTTTCAAAATCCAGAATTTCACGGTGCCGGAATTCCCTGCCAATGTCAGTATCTCGTCTTTCTTTGCATATTATGCTTGATTCTGCATTCTGGGCATGCTGCAAGGACATCAGATCTCAGCTGAGATGCAATGGGCTGTTATATGCCTCTCAAAATTGCAAACTGCTATGGCACTTGATCTGTCCAACTGATCAGTCAGAAACATTGTTTTGTACTTCAATGCCCATGGAATGGTACCAAATCCAGGGGAGAATGTCATTCCAAAGGAACAACAAGGAAATTGACATCTACATGATGTTGACATTGAGGTACAATCATATCTTGTATTGCTGTCATGTGAAGTGCTGATCTATGTGCCATTACAGTTCTTGCTAGGTACAATTACAAAGACACCTGATTTTTGATTGGATGAACTTCAAGAAATGCTTGCCGTGTCATGTGGCTGTATGGTTTTGCATGCTACAATCTGGTGCACACTTTGTAGAGCTGGCTTTACCATGAAGAAAGTAGGTATTTATTTTCTTCTCAATCTTTGCTTTCTTATTTGTTTCAGGTCATGTGTGTTGCTGCAGAATGATCAGCCCAGAAATGCCTGCCATACCTCACAAGGATTGGTCAGTATCAAATGGTAGCAAGCATGGTGCTCACAATCTAATGCCTACTGATGCCTGAGCTAAGATCTAGTCCCAATGGATTGGTAGCTCAGTTGGAAGAGTGTCACTGTACTACACCGGAGGCCACAGGTTCAATCCCTGTCTAGTCCACTTTTCTGGCAAATTTTGTTGGTCAGTATGACCCACAACACCTTGTCTTTGTGGATGAGAGCTCCATTGATTGTCACACAACATACTGCAATTGTTGCTGATGTTTATTTAGCTATTTGGTTCTTCCTGCGCTCTCTCTCAATGGTGGTATCATCCACTGTGAAATTGTTGGGGGATCATTCTGTACAGAAACATTCTTGCAGTTCATCAAAGGTTTGCTTGAGGAAATGCAACCTTATCCTGCCCCAAATTCAGTCATCCTTATGGACAATTGCCAAATTCACAAACATCCTGACATCCAGGAAATGATTGAATTGTTAAATCTGGTTCCTCCAGGCTGTCCAGAGTTGTTGGAGGTACTGTAGTGGACTTTGGCTTCAACTTATGTGTTGCACCCTTGTCCAAATTTGGTCCAGTATTTAGTGGAAAGCAGAGTGATGGCAGAGCGGAGCAGTGGGTGAGTGGGGGGTCAGAGGGTCAGAGTGACAACAAGAAGATTAGTTTCAAGTGTTGATGGAGGACTTAGAAGGAGATTATAGTTGATATTTGAACTGCAGAATACAGAATACAAGGAGGCTTTACTGTATATACTATGGTGACAAGTAAACGTGGAGGGCACCAGAGTACCAGAGTGGGATGGAATGTGAGTCAAAGTAATTGGAGAGATAGGGAATGAGTCAGAGTGAGTCAGAATGGAATGAATCAGAAGATGGAGTTATTAGATATGTCAAGTGTTTGTCCAAAGTATGAAGGATAAAGGAACAAGGCACAGGATGGAAGTATTAGAGATAAACAGAAAAGTGGACTTGAGCTGGAGTAAACTCCAGAGGAGCAGAGTTGACTTGTGCAACACAGAATATGACATACACACACACACACACACACACATATATATATCTATATCTAGAGGGGTGTGATGTGAATCTCTACTGCCATACTCCCCTGATTTCAATATGATCTTGAATTGGCATTTTCTGTGATGAAGTATCATCTTTGCAGCAATGGTGCTTATATTTGCATGGCTATGACAGAGCTTACAGAAGACAAGATACATGTGACACCCCTTAGGGCTCTCTATACAATTACTCCCCAGGATCCATTTTGGTTGTTCAGGCATTGTGGCTACATATAGATACTCTGTTGTAGTGCTTACTAGTAATGTCCAATTGTGCAATGTCTGTTCAATGATATCATGATGAGCCTGACTATGTATGCTATTGCAGTGATATGCACAATCATGACACATCAACTATGCTGCCTTGATCTCTGTGCAGCAAAGCCCATGAGGATTCAAGTATAAGAACTCCAAGGGCCAATGTGTCCATTCCTTCAGGCTGGAATGCACCACCATGGCCTCAGGATCAAAGCAGCACAAAAAACCCTCTGAGAGTGTCAACAATGCAGCTGTCACTCAAGGTAAGTATATATTATCACCAACTTGTATCTAGAAACTGATATATTTGAATTGTTCAGGTTCAAAATGACAAAAACTATAAGAGGGCAGTGATTGCCCAGACTACTAGGGGTTAGCTATGGGTAGCACATAGGTATAGAATAAACTTACCTCAGCCACTGCCTAAGAGGGGCAAAGAATGACTGAGGAATCCAAAGTAAGAAGTAAATATATGTACATGTAATGGAGTGGTGTCATATCCTGTGTCATGCAAGTCAACTCTGCTTTTCTGCCTATATGCAAGTCTGCCTTTCTACTTATCAGCAAGTCCACTTTTCTGCTTATCTCTAATACTTCTGATTCTGTGCCTTGTTCCTCATCCTTCATACTTTTGACAGACACTTGACATATTCAATAACTCCACCTTCCAATTCATTCCATTCTGACTCACTTTGACTCTGTCTGACTCCTTCCAATTACTTTGACTCATATTCTGTCCCACTCTGGTACTCTGGTGCCCTCCATGTTTACTTGTCACCATAGTATATAAACCCTCCTTGTATTCTGTATTCCACAGTTCAAATATTGACTATAATCACACCTCTCATCTTGTCCTCCTAAGATCTTCATTAACACTTGAAGCTAGTCTTCCTGTCATCACTTTGACCCTCTGATTTCACACTGGTCTGTCACCCTGCTCCACTGTCATTCTACCACTCCATTACTCCACTCTGCTGTCACTCTGCTTCTCTGCCAAATACCAGACAGAACTCAGACAAGGGCACAACACATAAGTTGAAGCCAAAGTCCACTACAGTACCTCTGACAACTCTGGACAGCCTGGAGGAACCAGATTGAACAAGTGGGCAGACAAATGCTTGCTAATGATAACAGGGCATCAGAAACAGGAACATGAAAGGAGATGGGGTTAAGTGATGTAGGATCATGATGGAATCCCCCTGGAGGCTCAGGAGTAATGATAAGGAAAGGATAATAGAGTAGGACAACAGTTTGTGCAAGTTCCAAATGACCCTGAGTAACTCTGGATGGATTCTGAGCAGTTCTGCTTGGCAGCAGAGCAGAGTTACAATCTCTGGATTTCTGAGATTCCAGAGCTCACTGCATTTTGTCACAAAGTGAAATGGCTTAGTGCATGCACCAAGTGTAAGCTTGCAAAGTCTTGTTGTGAGCTCAATGATAGGACCAGTGCCTGCACAAGATGTGTCAGGATGGGGCTCCCCGATGATTGTGTATGTCAAGAAAGCTCAACTCATCCTGCAACACACACCAGCTGCCCACCTGTGGACCCCCTTGCTCTCCCATCTGTGCCTCAAAGACAAGCCAATTCAGCTGTTCCTACTCCCAGAAAGCCTCCTTAGAGTTATCATGCAAATGTGCAAAGTCTGATGCCAAGATTGCACTGCCAACAACTCAGTCTCAGATGAGGCAGTGGCACTCTACCTCACAGAAACCTATGGCAGTCACCCAGACCTCAGAATCTGGTAGCCCCACCTTGTACTCCATCCCTGAAGTTGACAACAGCAGCATCATAATGTTTGATCCTTACAATCCTCCACTCAATGACTTCTTGTTCATGTACCCTCAGGAAGGCACAAAGGAATTTCTCAGTGTACTTGGTGATGGTGCAATGCTCTCTGAGCCTGGAGATGTGAGTGAGGACTGTGGCCAAGAACTCAACACTGTTTCATCTATGATAAACAGTGACATGGGCTCCACTGAGTCTGACTCAAGTGGGACAGATGATGCATTCCTTCAGAGTAGATTGTCACCTCCACAGCCAGCAGTGAAGAAGAAAGGAAAGGTCAAATCTACCAGCCCACAGAGGGGAGGGGCTGGTGCACAAGCCCACACTGAAAAGTACCTATGATCCTCAGTAGGCAATGGCACAGGTAAACCTGTGGGTGTCAAAGGCACTACCCATACCTGTACCTGTCACAGGTTGGTACCCACATGTACAAGTACAGGTTTTTGCATGGGTTGATAGGTAACAACCCAAGGGTATACCATATGCTGTATATTATGCAGGCTAGATACATACAATGTCAATACTATTTCTATCAAGATGACAGGACTGTTTTTGAGGCAACAGGAAGTTGGGGTGGTTTGTGAAGTGATGGTTTTCAAGCAGATAGGGCTGTGACTGAGGAGGTGGGGTGATTTTGAGGCAACAGGTCTATCTTTGAGGTGATGGGACCAGTTTTGAGATGATGGGGAGGCAATGGGGCTGTTACTATGGTGGTGGGGTGATTTGTGAAGTGATGGGTCTGTTTTCAAGGTGATGGGCCATGACTGAGGCAGTGGGGTGATTTGTGAGGTGACAAGTCTATCTTTGGGGTGACAGGGCCATTTTTGCTGTGTGTGGGACACTTGTTGTCTATGCACATGTCATCGGTTGAAAACTGGCAGGTGGCAAGGTGGGTATGGTTGAAAATGCATGAGCCGGACTAAAAATGTATGGGTGGGATGGCTTGTCATTGTTGTTGTCACTGTATGTGGGGCACTTTTGTCTATGTACATGTCATCTTGTGGCTCACTGTCATTGTTGGTGTGGTGCATTTGGTGGTATGTTTAAGTCATAGGTTTTGGTGGCATGTCTGAGGTGATGCCATGAGATTGCATTAGCAAAATACCATAAATAGTATTGTCACCACCATGAAAGCCTAAATTAGGCCACAGGTACAGGTTTTGTGTGGGTCACAAAATCCTGACCCCCACCTGTACCCATTACCCCCATGGATTACCCACACCCATGACATTGCCTAATAGAGTGTAATAACATCTCTATGATAGTTGAGTTACTTATGTGCATAGCACTATAAGGAAGTGATAGATAATGTATAATCAGAGGTATGAGGTGTACATGATATAGTGGATAAAGGACTCCAGGTCCTGTAGCTGTAAGGCTCATAGGCCTGTATCAACCTCTATCAGCTCTCTGTACTAGTTGTAAGAACTGAGTACTTATAGGTTCTGTGTCTATGCACAGACCATGCTGTGTACTAGTTTAGCTTGGTAAACTGTACTGATATACTATGTTATATGGTAAGTATAGAACATCATAAAACATTGTAGAATGTCTATGTGTAATGCTTCAAGTAGCTATGAGTAATCTCAATAGCATAAGTGTATCATGTGTAATGGGATGTTGGTAATAGTCATAACCATACTTATCATGTGATATCTTCAACAGCACAGGATGTTCTATGATGTTCTATATTTACCATATAACATAGTATATCAGTACAGTTTACCAAGCTAAACTAGTACACAGCATGGTCTGTGCATAGACACAGAACCTATAAGTACTCAGTTCTTACAACTAGTACAATAAGCTGGATAGACATAGGACTAGGTGTCCTTTCACCCACTATATCATTTACAACTTGTACCTCTGATCATATATGAAGTCCTAGTGACTCATTATCTATCACTTCCTTATAGAGCTATGCTCATAAGTATCTCAACTATCATAGAGATTTTATCACACTCTCTTGATACTGTGGTAATACAACCTTAGGTTCATCAATTTTTCAAAAATCTGAAAGATCATAACCCAATTTCTTATTGGAGCACATTGGCGAGGACTTTCCCCCCCATTTGTGACACGTGACAAACTTAGGGTTGTATTACTACAGTATGTCTTAAACCTCTTCTTTCCACATCATCTAGGAAGATTGATGAGTCTCTCTCATTGATTGTGTTATGTTGTATAGGATAATTCCTATATGCTCAACATCAACAACATGATAGGCTTACCTACAATCTGCATTGTGGAGCATGGCACATTTGCAGATTGCTGCTACTGCATTGCAAGGTTGAGAGCACAGGAATCAGTCTTACACAGGTGAAGATGCCTGTTGTCCTCGAGGATGAGATGTTGCTGGAGTGGCTGCTGAAGAGAATTGTCCATGAGGGTCCAGCCAACAACTGCCCCTTGCTTTGTGAGCATCACAGTCCACTGCATCTTCCCCTAGTAAGTCTTCCACCACTGAAGGAGGGGGGACCATGGATAGTCAATCCCCAGTCCTATCATCCTGAATAGCAAGCTAGGTGGATATGCCACTTACTTCATCATAGGAGCCGAAGAGCTTGATGCATGATGTCTGAGATGTTCCCTGTGTGCAGTTGGTCCTAGAAGGAACATGTGTACCTGCACAGCAACAACAATTAGGAGGTGTATCAGGGAAATGGTGAAGAAAGGGTAATCCATTATATAGTCGTGATGCTGATTATACATAATTTCCTCACTGTTTTCCTCATCCCGCCGCCGCCCGCCGCCTTGGCTGGTTGATGAGTAGGAGCCGACGATTGGAATAGGACAAAAATCGAGTCTATACAGGATATTCTACATGGCGCTATTCGTGTCAGAAAGCGAAGATGGAGCGTGATACATACGTAGTTCTCCTGCTTGTCCGTGTCTGCACGTAAGGCGACCAATACGATGTTGTTCTACTTTACGACGAGCAACCCGCTTGCAAGCAGAGTCGGCAGCAGTACAGAGACAAAAGGGATCCACCACTCTTCAGAGCATCTCCCACCCACCGTTGTCGACCGTGCTCTCCAGCTTGCGGGCTATGGCTGTGGGGACACCGTGACCAAGCCACGTCTTGCGGATCTCTTCCCACCGTGGGTTGTGTAGGTACTGTCGCCTACCCCGCCTATTCACACACGCGGCGGTGAGCGACGCCGTGTATGAGCACGAGAACGAAAGAAAAAAAAAAAAGATAGCGACTGACCTCATCGAGATGTCAACCTCGCCATGTGCATCCAAGTAGGGAGACTGCGCGAACGAACCATTGGTGGCGTACAGGTAGAGCAACGAACATCTTTTGACGACAAAGTAAAGGCCAATCGCCCCTCCGCACCTGAAAGACCCCGTGTTTAATATGTTTTGTCTCGTAAGATGAGCTGCGGAGGGAGTGCTCACTCTCGGGTGTGCATATTACACTCGCCTCTGCCGTTCGACTCGCTATCCATACAGCAATGACTGAGCATACAACACGTAGCACCACATATAAGGCAGATCGCTGCATCGACCGGGACAGTGTTGCACCGTGCACACTTCATGACCTTGTCCCTCCCGTTGAACAGGTTATCCAGGATGACGGGAAGCCGAGCCAGGCGATATATGGTGGGATAGTCGAGGACGACACCACAGTTGAGCTGAGACGCGGCATGCGAATGTCCGTAGTGTGCGCACCAGCCAGACAAGGCGTTCTGGAGTGTGTCTTGGTTGGGGAGGTCAGAGAGCGGGGGGATGTTAAGCAGGGTAAGAAGCCGCTTGTACTCGTTGTCCCCTGGGCTACTATATGATGGCGTCGAGAAGGCGTTCGGAAGGACGGCGCGGCAGAGGATCGCTGCGCGCCGAAGGAAGGGAAGCGTGAATGCGTATAACATTTTCTCTATCCGAGCTTCGCCAAATGTCTCCAAGACGAGTGTAGCCGTGTGTTCGAAGACAGGAGAATGGCGGACGACAGACATGAAAAACATTCTCATGTCGCCAAATATATCAGCATGACTACGCGACACGACCTGAACGGAACTATATGACCTCGCTTTGTTCAACACGTACACCATCCCGATCACGGTACGTCCCAAGCAAGCGTAGTAGCACAGAATTAGAACGTGCTGGAGCATTTCTGGCGCAACCGCGGCGGTCTCGACGAGAACACTGAAGGGATCACGGAGGAGCAAGGGATACGAGTAGGGCGTGAGAGAAGTCCTGCTCCATTCAGGTAGTAAGCGTTTGACGATAGCTTGCTTCACCGCTTCTTTACCTCCGTCCGGTCGGCCATCGAGCTCAATTTTCGCCAGCGAGGTGAGACAACCGAGCAACGAGCGAACCATCCGCGCTTGCGAGTCCGTCAAGCTGTCTGCGACGTTGCCACCCGAAGGGCCCGTTCCACGCGTTGCAACCTCCATCGAGGCGATCGTGTACCCGATGAGCTCCTCCGGCAAGTATATACCACTGCCTCTTTCACCTGGTTCGGGCTCCGGACGTTCTCGCAGATGACGGGTCTGCTGCGAGACGACCTTGGCCACGTTCACGAGACTGTCCAGCATCTTGCACGAGTCGAGAATATCCGTGCGGCGGGCCTGCGCAGCATAGTTGGGATCTTGCGCACTCCAGAACACGAACTCGCCCGTCCCGTTCCTGAACTGAAGCGAGTCCATCACCGTGTCGGGCTTTGACTTGAGAATGGATATTCCTGCTGCGCGGATCCAATCAGGGAACGGGACATTGTTGGCCGGTAGAGTCGACGGCCGAGATGTCGGCAGAATGATGTTGCCCAGGCTCTTGCACAGGGGACAGATGTACTCTTTCCGGAGAATGTTCTCAGGATGGTTCCGCGTAGGGTGTGCCCGGTGTCGCTGACGGATAGAGGTATTATAGACCTGAAAGCATTCCATGTGCATCATGTGGCCGCACATGGACGCATGCAAACCAAAACGAGTATACTGGGCTGGGAAACCGTCGAAGTTGGACGGGAACTGGATGAAGTCTTCCTCAAGAGTCCCATCAGCGGGTGGGAAGATCGTCGAGGGCGGTGGCAGCGACGGTGACTGACTACTGCGATCGAGCGATGCAGGTGTCCCCATGAGCTCGTTCAGATACGAGCTATGACTGTCCGGATGCTTCCTCAGCAAGCGACTGGGCTGGACCAGCCCAAGCATGCCCCAGGCTTTAGAGTCGTTCAGATCCTCCTGACACACGATGCAGGAGCCGTGTGACACCCCCTCGCCCAGCGTCTCCTCCACGTCGTCGTCGTCGTCGTCATCCACGTCCTCAAAGTTGGTCGCGAAACTCGCTTGCTGAGCCTTCATTTGTGCCAAGATAGCCTCCTGGCGTGCCTTTGCCGTGCGCTTCTTCAGCGTCTCGGCGTCCGGGCCTGGTTCCGCGACAGCGACCACCTTCCGACGCGCCTCCACCTCCTGGGGAACGACCTTGGAAATCTCATGTAGAACCCACCCCACTCGCGCCATGTACGGTTTGAAATGGTCGTCGTGCTCCATCGCACAGATAATGTCGATCAAGTTCTTCCCATCTTCAAAGACCTTGATAGCGGAGAGATGGCTAAACGCCGAAGCACGCTCTACGAGTGCAAGCATGACGAGGTAAAATGCCTGATCCAAGATGGCTTCTGCGGATGGAGGCGTCGCACCCGCAGCTTCCGTCAGCACGAGAATGTTGTAGATGGCGTAGAACATGACCTGGAGGAGCGCCTCAGATTCGAGGAGCGACGGGAGTATCGAGAACGGGCCTGTCTCGATGCCGATGGGCTTAGGTACGATCACAGGATCGGCGACGCCCGTCTTCTTCTTCAACCACGCCTTCAGCACGACCTCCACTTCTTCTCGCCTGTTCCGAGCGTAGTGGTAGAAGAACGGGTTGACTTCATCGTAGAGCTCGCTTTTGAGCTCATACGTCCCCGTGTCGGACGTCGCTTCTGGCGCTCTGAAGTTGGCGACTTCTTTCAGGACATGTTCGAAGCAGATATCATCTGTCATTCGTTCCGCGAGGCGTTTCACGAGGTCGGTGTAGGAGCATGTGCCAGCCGCGAGCGCGTGTATAACTTCGCGACGAACAGCGACAGGAAGGGGCATCTTGGACGCACTCCCCTTCTCGGTGAGAAGCGTAATAAGGACGTAGAGCACTTCTTCGACCATACTAGAAAGCTGCGGGCCCTCATACGTAGGATGTATGACTGCCCCGTGGAAGAACTCGAGCAACTTAAAGCGGTCGAGAATGGTCACGATCACGGTATTCGGGTCGAGAATGGTGAGTGAGGTCTGCAAGATGAACAAGTCCTGGTCATAGCAAAGTTCGCGAAGTATAAAATCGCGATAATGAAGCAATTGACCGCGTATCGGGAAGCCGTTGCGAACCCATAGCCCGGCGCGGATCTGAGCGACCATCGCAAGTACTACCGAAAAAAAGTTCAACCCACGAATTAGGGGATAACAGGCCAAAACTTGCCTCGTAGAGGGAAATCGATCATCGTTAGAATGGCAGGCTCCGTCGCGATTCGCATAAACACCTCTTGCACACTCGCAACGCCCACTTGGAGTAACGACTCCTCTGAGAGGATGTCGACATGCTTCAATAACTCCGCCAAGAGCCAGTGTAGCGAATGGTGAAAGCTAACCCAACCCTCCAGGACGTCAAAGTCCACGATCGTATACTCGACATCGCCAAAGAGGACATCGTGACACACTGGCTCGGAGAACTTGGCCTTGTCGAGTTTCTCGCTTGTCAGCGTGCACACAGCAATGATCTCCCTGACAACTATCGAGATTGCATCGATGAGCTGTGAGGGTGTCGCCCACGCGAAGGCTTCTCCATAAACTTTGATACCACGCGATAGAGACAACGTCACGTTAAACACGCTGATCCACGCGTCTGTCTCGTACTCCACATGACTCGTCACCGCACGTTTGTTGGGATGAATGCACATGAATAATTGGCAAACTTTTGCGAACTTGCGGATGAACGAGGGATTGTGTGCGATGAGTTGCTGTACAGGCTCATTGTGGCAGAGGTAACGAAGGTCGCTGAACACCGGCATGAAGCGCTTGGACTTGAATGGGAAGCTTTCAATATCGAGCTCCGCACCCTCGGAGGTAGGGGTGGTAGTAGCGAGTATGCGTTTATCTGCAATCTGGTTTGTAAAGAAATTGATGATAATATCGAGTAGGCGCGTGACGAGGTCGTGGTGCCAGGCGATATAACTTGCGACGGATGGGACGGTGAAGAGCTGGAGGGCGAAGTATTTGATGGACGTCTCTGCTTCTCGATCGACTAGGAGATAGGCATCCACAATACGAGGGTATACGGCGGCAAAATGGCTACCTGGAGGTGCTTTCAGCAGTCGGAATATTCTCATTACGAAGATACAAACCAATAGCAATCTTGTGAGGGTGAGACAGTGTTATGACCGATGCATAGACCCCCTTCAGGCTGATACGTGGTTTCTTCCAAAGTCGAGTATGATACAGAAACAGCCAGTCGATTCTACACGGATTGGCGATATCGCCTGATAGATCTGGAATGTGTGACGTAGACCCATAGATGTTGCTTTCCCGACGCCTTGGTGATAGCAACTCTGCAGCGATGACTTCCCGTATAATCAACGTATCAGTTCCAAGACGACTGCGCGTGAGGTCAAGAAGCCACTCGATGATAACGACGACGACCTGCTCTCTGAATGTATCATATGCCCTCCGAATGGTGACACCGATCTCAATTTTGGAGATGACCTGTGCTATCTCGAGAAGACGCGTGACGTTCGTGTTCATGTCAATGATCTCACGACCTAGGTCATCGATAGTATGAGCCATGACAGTCGCCTCTTTTCGATCGCGGTGTGTGGTATCACATATGAGTTGAATGACCTCGTCAAATGAATGCTTGTCGTCGTTCCATATGATGACGCAATACTGGTCTTTCTGCATTGGGTCTGCGGTGGGCTGGAGACGAAGGTCAGCTTCGTTTGAAGGGACGCTTGGTTCGTCGGGAGAGCTGTCGAGCGTGTCCAGTAGGAAGTCGAGAGCATAGCCGATCGTGCGTCTCATGTTGTCCCTGAGCTCTGGGGGAAATGCAACTCGGAAGGGGTAGTTGGGCACAGGGGGGATCTCCACCTCGGAGATTGATCTGGGTGCTGCTCTGGGCGTAGTGTCAGGTGCCCCGATGTATGTGTCGAATGGGCGTTCAGCTTCTTGAAGGAGCGGGTGGTAGGGACATTGTACGTTGCCACGCCAGGCTTCGGCATCGCCGCAGTCACAGCAACCTCCAGATTGCTGTGCGATGAAGAAGCTGACGTTGTGGTCCTTGTGAGAGCTAGCACGGAAGCAGCGACCACAAAGGACACAGCTGTCGTCAAGTGCACAGTCTCTGTGGGACCGCATGAGCAAGCACATCAGAGAGACACGCGACTCTGTTTCTTACTTGCAGCGGAAGCAGCTCTCTCCTTTGGTGAAGATGTGACCACACGGCCGTCCTGGTACTACAGGATCCTCAGAGCCGGCGCCTGCAAAGCCGAGTTCTGCTTGGACCTGGCTTAAGGTGGCGTGCATGGGGAGACTAGAGTTGGACAGAGGAAGGAATAGATGTGCGTATGGGCCCCAGAAAGCCTCATAAAGTTCAGAGAGTATCTCTGCGCGAGTTGCAGGAGTGAAGACGTATTTACGTGAACCAGGCATTGTTTCAAGAGCAAAGCGAAGGCGAGATAGTGGATCTGATGGACGGTCTCGGGGGTTCATTGGGGGAGGAAACTTGGAGTTGAAGAAACCCATTATTCCGGACATTCCTGGCTGACTTTTGGCGATGTACGCGCGACGATTACGACTCAAAATATGGTCATGAGTGCGAGACCAACGATCGCAGTGCCAGTGGCTGGCACTGGCGAGGATAGGTAACTTGATACATCACGTGAACCACCAGCGGTAGTGGTAGTACTGCTGCCAGGATATCATGTAGTAAGTACAAGTTATATCGCATCCAATGCATCTCAGCTCTCGACCGTGATATCCAGAATACTCGACTCTTCAACAACCTCATCACCCCTCCGAGTCCAACCCATACATCTCCAAATCTCCTCTCCGTAACACACCACCAATGGCCTCCCACCCCTCTCTCCACTCTCCCGCCCCAACCTCCACCCTCGCCCTCCTCGCCGACCCTCCAGTCCGTCTAGTGGACGGCGCAGCAATGGAATACTTCCTCATCGAAGCCGTCAATGCTCTCCGTGCCTCATCCGCCGTCGCAGCCGCACGCGCCAAAAAGATCGAGCAGGAGATGGCAGAAGCAGGCCTCGTACCGCCTCCTCCCCCGCCCGCTGCAAAATCACAGCAGAACCAGCGGGATAGCGTCGGGAGTGTTATTGCGCGGAACATCGTCGACGAGGAAGACGAGGTCGTACGGTCGAGATTGGAAACTATCGGGCTGCACGTTGGCGGAAACTTTGTGGAGAGGTATGGTCTGCTCGTCTGTGCGCTCCCCTCCCCCCCCTGATCGGGCCTCACTGTGTCTAGATTGTGCCGAGATGGACCGTTGTTCGTTGACTCTTTGGATGCGATCAAGTTTGTATGCAAGGAGTTGTGGGTCTCTTGCTGGGACAAACAGGTTGATAACCTACGGACCAACCATCGTGTCCGTTCCCTCTTCACCGTGCCGCCTTTCCGCAATGGCTGACCCTCTTTCTGTTGCTCAGGGTGTCTTCGTTTTACAAGACAATACTTTCAAACCTATCGCCCGTATATCTTCATGGGAGGGCCGCGCAGAAGCTACTAAACGTGCCAGACTTGTACGCAGTACACCATATGGATACTCCCTATTACTTATATTCCCCTCAAGTATGTCGCCCTCCCAGCAGGCATCATCCGTGGTGCCCTGGCGCGCATGGGACTACATGGGACGGTTACTCCAGAGATCACCTCATTGCCACACTGTGCGTCGACCATATCTTCCAGTCCTCTTTCGCCGTCTGACGTTGCTTTGACGTAGGCACATTCCAGATTAAGCTGCCCAAAAATTCGTAATGCGTAGCAACACTGATCATATATTCTATCACGCATACTTACTACTTGGCCGATCTTCAACTCTTTGGATCTACATCCTATGGCACTGGCAGGTGCCTGTTAAGTTTCCACGAAGACTACGTGTCTGCTGGGTGTTTGAGTATTTGCTGTGGGTACAGGTGGCCAACCTGACTGATGGCCAGGACATACGAGATCGACAAGTCCATATGAGGCTCATATCACACTTGCTGCAGGCGGTTGTCTGCTATCATAATCAGGGCTTGAGTAGTGAACATGCGATTCAGTTTCCTTGTGCATCCAGCTAGCGCCTCATGCCTGACTAGAATTTTTAGAACAGCATCGTGCTGGCCACCTGCCCAAGCATGGATCGAATACTGTATTCCAGGAACACGATTACATCGACGGTGAAGTAAATCCAAAGTCAGTAATAACTCATACACTAAACCGAGATACATGAGAAAGGTCCAGAAAAGATACTGGAGATATCGCATGGGTAGTACCATGAGAACTCTGATAGCTGTGGTCGAATGTCGAACGTGGAGAAACAAGGATAGCGAGTCGTAATATTTGCGTGTGGGTATTCCTTTATGTGACCGTGAAAGAAGGGAGGATAGGAAAATATATGCACCTGTGAAATCGGGTTAAAATTGAGAGCCATGGCGAGAGGCGACTCGCAATGGTCACCCAGATAGCGGCCACAAAAGAACCGAGTCTGGTCAGATCCCGATCCCCAAGCTTGCCCCGCCAGATCCGATCGCCCCGACCCCACGCAGGACATCGGCAATAATATGTCGCGGACTTGCCACCGAGAATGATCCTCTCGATTTCTTTGAATTAGGAGATCCAGACAGGTTCGGCGAGGTCGACGGAGAGATCGACGACGTGGTGGATGAACGTATTGGGCGCGTGGGAGATACCTGTGAAGAAGCGAGAGACTGGGAACGGGGTGTAGGTATTGTGATGGGTAAAACCTTGCTTGGCTTCCCTGCTGGTGATTTGGGGGTGTTCAGGCGGATCTCGACAACGTATGGCTTCGTGTCAACGGGTGGGGAAGGCGGCGTCCATAAGATACCTGGGGAGGCTTGGGACCGTCCAGATATGGAGGGCAGCGTGGAGAGCACATCTGGTGATGGGGCACGAGGTGGGTCGTCGGCCAAGCTGACTACCGACTCCGATATCTTGGGGAGACTGAGAGACGATGAAGATGCACTTGTAGGAGGGACGAGGAAGGGACTCTTGCTCGAAGAAAGTCCGGGGGATCCTATGCAATCGGTTTTACCGTTTGAAGGAGAGGGACTGTTTGTAGAGTTCTGAGGAACTTGGCCGACTGTAAGAGAGGATAGAGATGCTGTAGGGCTCGGAGCAGGAGAGGAGGCAGGAGATCGTTTTGGGGAAGGGAGAGGAAATAGTTGGTCCTTGTCATCATCGTCCTCTTCTTCGGGAATGCGGGGTGTTGACGGAACCACCCGAGTGGGTGAAGCCGGAGGACGAGCATCTGCAGATAGAGTGGATACGCCAGGACGGGACGCATGAAGCAGCGACAATTTGCGCCCATCTACTACATCTCTCATGTCATTCAGCCACACCATGTCCTGCCCTGTTTTGGGTAACCCAGTGTCGCTTGCCCTTCGACGCTTGTCGACCTCATCTACGCTAATTGGTACACCATGGCCCAAAGCGGCGAGCGAGGCAGCAGCAGCACTTCCAGCAACTGTGATCGTATGAGGTCCGTCTGCACTGAGACTACGGCGTCTGTGAGCAGCCCGTGAAAAACGCTCTGTCCACGCGTCACCACGCACAAGAGCTGCTTCTGCGATTGGCTGACAAGCTGCACAGCAGGGTCGTAATGGTACTGTAACCACATCATCTGCTCGAGATGGGGAAAGTGAGGTTTTACGTGGGGTGCCTCGAGGCACTGGTGGAGATCTGGGAATAGATGATCCGAGAGACGAGGAACGATGTACCAGACAAGGAGTGAGAGGGCTATGATCAGCAGATCGAGTAGGAGACTGAGCTTTGGTTGAAAAACTGAAAGAGAGAAGCGTTCGATTATAACGTATTGTAGGCAAAGTGTTGTGAGCAAATTGATACTCACCTGGGAAGCGGAACCCGTAGAACGACGTGATTCTCTTCGAAAGGAAGGTCGCGCTGTAGCTCGGTAGAGCTCGAAAACCCAGAGGAAGAAGCACGTCTCTTCCACAAAGGTAGTGAATAGGACTTTGTGACGACCCGTGGTATCCGAGGACGATGGGCACGTTCTGGAATGACCACACACTGGGTGTGGAATCGGACGCAGCTGGCACGTTCGTCGATGGGACAGACGGTGGAAGTTAACGCAGATGCACTCGTTGTCAACGTTGTCATCGACATGGTTTGAGACTTGGAGGGACGGTAAGTGTTGCAGGGTGCTCACTCAGGCTGTTGCCAGCAAACAGTGGTATTACGAAAGACCGCCAATTACTATACCCACCTGGTACCAGTATCGGTTTGATGTACGACTACCTACTTACGTAATCACTATCAATCCCACCATCTCGAGCCCTATACACACCAGGAACTTCAATGTTTTGAGGGCCTGAGAATAGATTTCAGATTATAGTATACCCTTATTGGTGGGTGAGAAATATTATATTTAAGGGGTCAACGGAATAACTGCAAATATATTTTGTTATGTGAAAGATTCTCAGTGGGGTAAAAATATAATACTTCAAGAGGTCATAGAATGTGATGTAGAATATTACAGCTGTTTCCGAGAAAAATGAGAAATCCCAAAGTTTTGAGCGCGTGATTTGAGATCATCCCAATTGGGAATGCACTGGATTCTGCATGCTGGGGTTGCCTGTGTGCATTGTCTTGCTATCATCCACCTCAAGAACTCACTCATTCTCTGAGACCAGCCAAACCCTCTTCTGAGTCATGAACAATTTACCATCAGCAATATCTGATGAAGACGACCAGGAGCTTGACCAGCTGATCTCTGAGAGCATCCAGAATAGCCCCGGTAGGCTTCAATGGGATCCTGACAGTCTGTATACTAGTATCCCCAAGTCATACACCTGGAACTAACCCTCCCATTCAGTGGAGTTCACTTTCATCAATTAATTTGGTCCTGATAGCCCTAGATTGAACCACACCATGGCTATGAAGCCTAAGAAAGATCACAAGAGAAAGGATGTGCCAGAACCTGATGTTCTAGAGAAGTGTGTGCCAGCAAAACAGGCCAAGCTTTCCTGATTAAAAAAGACAGTCAAATCCAAAGTTGCGACATTTGAGGATGATGACGATGAGGAATCAAAAATGTTGATCACAGTGTATCTCCATCTTGAGATGGCCACCATGTAGCTTCCATGCAGTTGCACAAGTCTGCCACCTCAGTCATGAAGGTTATTCAATGCCCTCCCTTCATGTTCCACACAGACACCCTGTTCAATGATTTTGTCAAAGCCATTGCCGATGCTGCGAATACTACCTCAGCTAGTCTAACACTCTCTCGACTGCGATGGAAGTTTGAGACTCCTGCAAACCTTCCAATGAACAAAATGAGATGCTGTCGCCCAGTGCAACCATGAATTACACTGTCAGCCTGGAGAAATTTTGCAGCATATACAAGATATCGGCTTCGGATCAAGAGAAGCTTACCCGTCTTGGGTACATGCCAGGAAATAGAGTTGTAGAGTCATTGTTGGATGCTGATTGGCAACAGGTTTCTTTCAGTGTTGTCGGTTGGTGAACCTTCCTGATCCATCACCACAAGTTCTGTAAGGCCATTGTTAGAGGGTCCGAGTCATGGGAATGACTTGATCATGTCTGGTGTTTTTTTGTGCTTTCTTGTAGAATATTTATGTTATTGTTTCATTCTGTACTACACATTGTCTTTGCTCAAACCACATTGTCCCATCACTGTAATAATTGTACTAATCTATAATATAACCTGAGTGACGAAACCAAGCACATGATGTTTCTCCCGTGATGCAGCCACATGCTTCAAGCAGAACTGGAATGGGGTTATCATCATTGTGCAGTCAGTGTGCATGGCACTATAGATAGGCCTTGTCTTGTCTCAAGTCATTTAGATAGTAGCACTAATAGAACAACTGAATACACATACATGCACTAAAGGACTCTTTGATAGGGTTAAAGTCAGGTGAATATAGAGGGAGGTATAGCAAAAGGCAGCCTAAAATCAATGAGAATTAGCTTGTCACACAAGATGAATGACTCTTACCTGCATTATGGACCAAGAAAACATGGTTACACTAATTGCTGCTGCAATTATTGGAGGAGCAGAAATCAGTCATCAAATCTGTATTGAAAACTGCCATTAAAATCAACTCTATTTATACTGTCCTCAATTACTACCCAATTTTTGCCTTGCTACACCATGGCAAGTGCTGTATGACAATCAGAATGACTGTGCATTCATCACAACCTTGGGGTTTGATGTGTAAACTTTGCATACATCCTTACATCTGGTTGTGCCACCCACTGGCATGAAACTGTGATTCCCCACAATGACACAAGCATGGTTGCCAACCCATGACCTGAACAGTGATCTTAAGATGCCACTGGGGCTCTTGGTCTCATCCTGCATTATCTAAACTCAACAATGCATGAAATAAGCTTGCAGTAAATGTTTGCCATTGTCCCAACCACTGTATCATGATACTTCATGTTCAGACTTAATGTCCTTCTGTCTACACTACAGACCATCCCTGAGGCCAAAATCAAGTGGCCTGGGCCTGATGAGTTTGAGCATCTTTCAGATCTTGTCTTACAATGGCATTCATGACTTAATGGGGGTTTTGGGAGTATTGATGGCCTGAAGCTTCCAGTGCAGACACCTGATGACATTGAAACTGAGAATGCAACCTTCAATGGTTGGCTCTCGGAGCACTTCATCAGCTCTGTGTTTGTTTTTTTATCTCAAGGTGAATTGTGTATCTCACAATTTTTGCACCTGCTAACATTCAGCCTCAGGAATTGTTATTGCTGTGAGAACAGATGCTCCTGGGAGTCAGCATGACTCTCATGTTGCAAAACCAATCTACCAAATTCTTTGCACCAAGACACCAGATGCTTATTACCTTGTTGCAGACATTGCATTCCCAAGAGGAGCTGTAGAGATCAAGGGCCACCTTTGTACACTGTTGAAAGATGGTCAGTGAGTTGCAGGAACTGCTGATCAGATAGTGGAAGTGATGGCATTCAACCAAGAGCTGCTTTCCTATTGACAGACCACAAAATGGGACATGCATGCTGTTCAGGGCTCCTTTGGAAGGCTTTGGATCCTGCTGTCCTGCAATGACTGCAATGCCAGGGGAGATTTGTTGGACATTTGTCCACAACTACATAATCTCTGCACCATCAAGGTTGGGTTCAATCAGATTCAGACAGTATGATAAAATTTGCCAGAAAAGTGGACTAGACAGGGATTGAACCCATGGCCTCCAGTGTAGTACAATGGCACCCTTCCACAAGAGATGGACAATGATATTGAAGTATGGACAAGATTTAAGTCAATGTTATTTTTGGACCAATGCAAGAAGGATCAGGTTGCACAAGTTCATGTGGTCTTGGAATATGAGCAGTAGTGGATATCACTTGTACTACAGTTCCAGAGTGTGTTCAAAGTGGTTCTTGACAACTTCTGTACAAAGACATTAGCCTGAAATGATAACAGAAAGTCTCAATGTGATCTAACCTGATTCATCCTTCATAGTACTAGGCTTGAAGCCAACTATCTGATTTGCATCATCTTCATCAGATAGCCATGCAATGGCCTCACCACCATTGGCAAACCAACAGTAGCTCTAACCGACTGCCTGGCATGCCCAACATGATGCTGAATTAGATGAGAATGTTCAGAGGCAAACAAGCCTGAAAGTGTTTGGTTATGGTGAACTTACCATGCCATGCTCCCTGCTCTTTTATACATTGCAAGTTGGTCTTCATTCTTGACCACTCCTTGGAATTTTGTTGGGGCTGTGTGATGTGGTGAGCTCCGTTAGTCGAGAGAAACAAAGGGAGCACCTGAATAGAGGAATTAGCATAATTTTTCCCACATGGACAAGCACGACTGGCGAGATTTTGATTTTGAATGCAGGGACTTCAATCCCACATGGTGCATTGGGTTGCTACGGTGCTCCATTTCACCGTATTTTACATGGTTTTGCATGTTATTCAGGGTCCAGTATTGTCCGAGCAGCCAGGGGACAAACGATGTAGCAGTAGCATTGTGCAGGCAAAGAACGGTGTTAGCGTCGGAAATGTTGGTCTGGTTCAGCGCTGCAATCACGTTGTCGCTGATGTAAGCAAGATCGGAGGTGTGATGGCCGAAAAAGGCTATTTCGACTTGGGTTTTTCGGGTTTTTGTTTGGTGAATCGGAAATGCCCTTCATAAAACGCCCGGCATTGCGGCACACCTGCCTAATGGATCGAAATTGATTCTGAAATATGATAATTTTTTATTCTCGAGTCTCGAGGCTGCGGGAAGTCACCCAGTATCAAGCGCTCACAATCCTGGTGGCACAGACCATGGCGACAGAGCCGGTGCTGGCATTTCAACGTTTTGAGGGCCTCATAATATATTTCATAATGCTGTTCAGAATTGGTTCAGAATTTAATATTATACATCACATTCTATGACCTCTTAAAATATCATACTTTTACCCCTCTGACAATTTTTCGCATAACAAAATATTTTCGCAGTTATTCTGTTGACCCCTTAAATATAATATTTCTCACCTACCAATGAGGGTATGTATAATATAATATCTTTCAATTCCATTCTGTAAGCAACTGGCATGACGCCCCCAAGCCCACTAGTTTGACGATCTTTCAGCTGTTCATACCCTATAAGTCAGGATCACGATAAATTGCAATCACCGCTTTCCCCAATGGATGCTAGTCTCCCCTTCCGTGCGCCACGGCTAACTTAATCTTGCAAGTTGCAGCCGCATTCGCAGCTCGCCTACAGCTAAGTTGTCGATGACTTTCGGGATCACTTGCACTCATCGTTACAGGCAGCTTGCTTTCCGAGTACTGCTGAGTGCTGAGTCTTGATTGGTGTTGACGTTAGGATAGCGTCTCGTTCACCTCGAGAATTATCCATCTTTCGTCGTGGCTGCAGAATGTAGAACTGGAGTCGCCCTACTAGTACCAATTGTCAGGGACCCAAGGCTCACAACTCTTTGCACATCACGAGCCGCACGCGACATTTCCTGGCGTCTCGCAGTCAAAATCAATGCCCAAACCGGTAAATTGATGGTTCCCCACTTCAACCGCTTCAGACGAGTCGCTTTCTCCTGTCCACTATGTTATAGTAGCCCTTTGCATTGACACTACATATGACAGGCGTGTCGGAGAGTTGCGGTAGCGCGTCATGTCAGACAGCCCGACAAACGATATGACCGAAAAGGCGATGATGCGATCGGGATTTGAATCCGAGATCATTTTTCACCCCTATAGGTGGACGCGCCGAATCATACCCATGCCGCTGAGATTATTTCCTACCGCTGAAAATAGCCTAGTTCCATCAGGTGATGTCACAGCATTGCCAATTTGTGGGACCATGGCACAGATCTGCTTCTGCCTGTCCGTCAGGTAAGCACAGGTAAGTGCACGCACAACTTCCTACCACTTGAAGCACGGGGGCAGCCAATACACAGCAGCGTATCTCCATGTGTTACACACAATATTCTCAACGATGGGGAACGATGGTCGTCTCAATTATTAGCACCAGATCTGCTGAAGCACACAAATGACCTGCCCGCTTGATAAGCGTCTGATAAGGGTTCACTGGTTGGAGTCCTAATAGTACATGGTGTCTCTTCCTGTGGCTGATGATAATCAGACGTCCACCCATTCCTGGCCAGCCCATCACCCGTTCTGCGCACCAATCTAGTCAGATCCACAACGTTTCGTCCATATATGTCTCGTCTTTGGCTTCCGTGCTCCTTCACCCTTTCACCTTCTTCTCCACTATTGCCATCGTCCCACAACCCACTCATGGCAGTTGTTGCGTCGGTTCCTCATCAGAGGTTCTCCTCCTCGAGACCAAGGCAGGATTCAGTTGTACGTCTCCGCCACGTCCCTGACTCGTTTCCTTACTGACACTTTATCATCTTCTGGGCGTTCTTGGTAGCTCTCATCCGGCAGAGGGGGCTCAGGAAATATCCGACGTCTTGATACAGCCCAGAACTCCCAATCTACTTTTGATATCGATATCATCCCCATCCGGGGTCGAGAGCCTCCATCAAGCTCCGATAAGGTACGTTAATCCTCTATCAAGAGGTTGGTCATTTGCTCAGATACATTATCTTATCATGCAGTTCGTTTCAAGTGGACGAGGCGGTTCTGGAAACATGCGGCCACCGTCACCCGACCGAGAGACTCATCCTCTGACCACCGCCATTCTCCGTCAACATGTAGCAACGTTGACACAGTATGAAATGCAAATACGGAAGAAACACGCAGAGTCGAAAACCACAGTAAGGAGCTCTCCACTCTGCATTCGCCTGTATAGATTAGGCTTCGTAGCGTTCTTCAGGTCGAGGCGGTTCTGGCAACATTTCTGACCCGCGACGCGCTCGTTCCAAAGGGCCACCATCCAGCAAGGGCTTCTTTGCTAAGAATCGCGCGAAAGCCATCCGAGACGACATGAGCACCGATGCAGAAGCCCACGACAGAAATGAATCACATATAGGAATCTACAGAAGGTATGTCGCCGATGCCTCGAATGTTCTCATTGGTTCATAATTGTTCACTCCAATACATCAACCCACCTTATCAAACAGAGAACGCGATTCGACTCTCACGTCAAGCTCCGGTGCCGATTCTGTACTTACCGGGAGTAGCCAGAAAAGTATTGCCGGGTCCAGTAGTTCGGGTGTAGCCGACCAGGATGCGCGCTCTTCCTCCCCGCCCAGCCCCACAACTGATCGGACCAAGAAAAAGCGTAGCTTCCTGGCGCGCTGGAAGAAACCTCCCAACTCTCCACAACAGGACATCATAGACGTTATCAGCACCGTTCTCACAGAAGGGGAGATTGTTGAACCCGACAGCCAGCAGTCGTGTGACCAGTCGTCCTTGCAACTTGACGGCTATAAGGAATTCCCTTCTTCACACAGCTTCCTACGTGCTCCCTCCGCCGTTACCCCGAACCCTTCTCACAGCAACCGTTATTGTCAACAGAGCACCCTATCTTTGCCGAATATCCTAGAAGGCAGAGAATATGAATCATTTTTAGAGTTCTGAGATCACACCAGCCATATTCATATTATCATTATTTTCCCTTCACATATACCATTGTAGTCTCATTGTTTTTCAGGACTGACTTGTTGGATACACTCGATGACTCTCCTTCAAGTGTGCAATTTCACCATGTTATGTAGGACTGGCTCCCTCTGTGATACCTTACAATTCTGTGTTGTGTTTCTAGGATACGTTTGTATAAGAGTTTACATATGATAGGTCATTGCAATCATCTCGCATATTTAGATCAGCTCATCTGGGTGGTACAAACGTGCGATATGTCGAGTGTCCACTGCCCTATGTCACGGATCCGAGGTATTTGCTCCCCGATGTAAGGCAGTTATCTGTTGCGAACTGACCAAAGCAGTTATACATCGCCTCAAGCTGTGCCGGTGATCAAGTTCATCATTGAAATATTGGCCCCCGGAAAACGTAGGAGCACCGTCGATTAATTGCTGCTACGATTTTTCCAAGCATGCTGTGCATCAGGTTCTTGTTGAACTGGCTCTGCTTCCAGCGCTGGGATCGCCTCCTTCACTGCCTCCACAATCAAAGAAGCCATTTTTGGGTCTGCCTGATTTGGGCACTCAGGTATGTAGTAAGGAACCAGAGCACCCTATGAATTTTCCTTGACCGCCTGTCAACGTCCATGGACGCTTTGAAGGAAACAGCGGAAACAGCTCACAAGGCTCCAGTTGGAAAAATGGCGAAAACGACCAGGCCGCTGAATGGCGTGGTCCAGAAATGTTGGAGCGGCAACTCGTGACAATTGGAATGTCAACCATCGTATATAGTACCCATCCCACGGTCCATTATCCCTCAGTCAGTTACGCTACAGTACGACTGAGGTCTGACTGTGTCTAGTTTAACAAGAAAAGCACGTCGAACGGCCCATCGAATCGGGTTCATAGCATCCAGGGGTTCGTGGTTGCCATCCCCCGTACTGGAGAAATGTAACCAGACAAGCATTCAGATGGGTGTTTTCCATGTTATGACGATAGACATATACCCCACTTTGTCAGCTTGGCCACCTGGTCACACGAGCTGGATCGCCATGAATGGTATGGTTCCAGGTTCGTGCATTACCCAATCGACCCTGTGGGGATGCCACGGACACAGGGACGTGTTCGTCCAACGCGACCCGCCACTCCCATCACATGGCCATCCGCCCTGGGGTAGTACACGGGAAACTAACGATAGCAATATTACTGCAACGAATTTGCATTGACACCATACGTCGGACATTTCTCCCGGCTGGAGCTCTCTGATGGGTGAAGCTTACGGAGAGTAAGAAAGAGCACGCGTTTCCCTCGATGTCCCTGTGTTCCTTGGCCCTTAGTAATGGCATCGACCCTCATCGACCTAGTCCGAGTTGTCGCGTGGGCGCTTCCTGACACCCCCTGCCCCCCTTATATATATATATCCGACGAATATTTGAAACCATGCCACCGTTCGGTTGAGTTGACGGGTCGAGTTATTCACAGGTGAGGAGAACGACATTCGTCCCACGACATCCTTTGAGGACGGAATGGGACACATTTACCTTGCTACTGGAGATCGATTTCGCGCGTCGTGGGGAACATGATGCACGGTGGCGATAGGCATTTTCCTTGATCTTCATGATAGGTTGAACGCTGGGATGAGCGAGAGAACAACGGACGAGATGATTCAGATGGCAGTGTTTAAAATTGCCATTGCTACCGTATGAGCCACGGTCAGACGTTGAGCTCGCATTCCTGGGTCACCTATGATACGACGAGTCTTGCCAGCCCAGTATGTCTGACGTGTTGGTGGTTGATTCACTGGTTGGTGCCTAGTATCGGACCTTCCAGAAAAGGAAAGTGATCACGCGAAGTCCTTGGATCGACGTCGTTCAACTATGTAGGGATCGACTGCTCAGAAAAATAGTTGTGGAATGAAATATGTGATTGTCATACCGGAAAAACTGAAATTCGCTCAGAGGCAACCAAATAAAAACGAAAAAAGGCTCTTTATCAAATTTCCGCAACGAATCTCTTAAACATATCACCATCAGGGCCTACCATCGTGGGCTCTTCTTGGCTTGGGGTCTCAACTAGGAGGGAACGAGCAGTTTCTAAGCGCCTCCTGCGTCGTGTACCGGGTCCAACTATGCTGTCAAAGAGGTCGAAAAAGCGCACGAGATGGGATTGGTTGGTACAGCCGAGATGATGGCCAGGCTTGTGCATGGGGCGGTTCAAATTCGTTCTTCGCCGTAGCACCACACCCTGTTGGACGTCAGGTTCTCGCAGCTGAGGTTACCATGATGGGTGCCAGCCTTCCAAAGCGTATACTGACCTGGAATAAGACAACCGTCAGAATTTAACGCCGATAATTCTTCCAACAACTACACAAGGCGCACCGACGCCATGCGCCGAACATCTCCTCTGGCTGGAGCTCTCTGATGGGTGGACGCCTACAGAAAACGAGAACGAAGAGCGTACGGATGCCTTTGGTAGGGTTTCCGAGGCAAATGGTGTCCTCATGGAATGGGAAATCTTGTGAAATAGTTCTCCATAGTACATTGAATGGTATCGAATTGGGCCCATACATCAAGGGTTCAAGGGGCCCGCCGTGTTGGACTTGCCATCCTCGTACTAGAAATCTAATTGGATAAGCACCCAAATCATTTCGTGTCATGACGACAGGCATCCCCCAGAAGTTTATCTGTCTAGCCATCTGGTCGCGCGACAGTTTTTTCCCCCCCGATCACCAGCATCTGCAGTTCACCAAACCTGTAGAAAACCTGTTTCCAGGTTTTATTTTGGTAGAACTCAGGGACCTGCCTTTTTCGCCAGTGTGTCTATCAATCACAACTCTGCATTGCACGGCGAAAGAGTCGTCAAGCGTAAACGTAAACGGACGATGTCTCCGATGAGTTCCAGGTCGTTCATTACCCAATCGACCCTTTGGGGAGGCCAAGGACGCAGGGACGTAATCGTTCAAGACGTCCGCATCACTTCCTATCACCCGCCCTGGGGGTACACCAGGAGCGAATGACAGAGATACTTCGCAACGAACGTACACAAGACACATTGACACCGTGGGTCGAGAGCAAGCGTGCGGCTTCCTTCGGTAGGTCCGCGGGGTTATCCCGTAAACGCGGAATGGAAAACCGTTGCAAGAGCAGATACGGCATGCGTTTCTTAACCTTTATCAATAGCATCGACCTGGTCCAAAATGTTCGTTCCTTTGTCATCCCGCAATGGGCATTTATAATTGCATATGCCACCGTTCACTTGGATCGATAGCTGTTCACAGGTGAGGGGAGCGACATTCGTCCCGTGGCCTTTGAGCATGGGCTGGGATACATGGTCCGTATTGCTAGAGACTGGCGTTGGATTTCGCGTGTCGGGGGTTCCGCTTTTGACCCCACAGCTGTAAAACAACGCTGAGACGATGTGCCTACCCATCTACTCAAGGCACCTCCCAACCCAGTCGGGCTATCAAGGACCCGCTCCCGTTGTGCAACGAACGGGTGAAGCAACTTGCAGTTACGGTTTGAAGTTCGTGCATGACACGTGACGCATGAAGACCAGGCCAGACACTCGCAAACCTCAGGGAAGTGGAAGTCAGCCTGTTGATCATGAGCTGGGTTGGTCGGGTTCTCACCAAGTCTGCTGCTGCACGCACTTCCACCGCACGCCGTTCCAGTCCTAGCTCTCACTTCTGTAACTGTGGTTTGTGAAGTGTAGGACCGTCTCCCGGCCCCAGAGATAAACGAAGCTTAGCTAGGCAAACTAAGGCGTTGACCATCTTTCCTTCTGTCTACCAGTAGCAGTTCCATCTTTTCCTTCGCATCCATCGTCGCACCCATCGTCCACTGTACGATCATCATCTTTCACTGCCTCAGTGCACCTGGTGTCAAGTTCCCACGCGTATCAACATACAGCGTATACTATTGGAATAACGAGTTGATGTCCCTTCTTCGTCCAACTGACTCAACCTTGCATCCTGGCAGGTCTGGGAAGTGCCACCAACCGTTTGTAAATACATTGGTGTCTGTCGGTGTTGAGAGTCGTGAGTCCAGATACCGGCGACGGGGGACAACTTTCTGACAAGGCACCTTTGCCTCGACTGACTCGATTCGACCAATGTCGAGAATGCGGTCTTTTGGAGGCGGTGTGTACCTTGCCGTGTAGGACGTCGCTTGTGGGTGCAAACGTGCAGGCAATCCATGAAAGAGTTCAAGTTGGCCCGGGGAGCTTGAGGTCGGTCTATTGAAAACGCCAGATTTCAGACCACAGGCAGAGGCGATTAAAAGGGCTCTCCGTTCAGTTAGCTTGCGCAGCACCTGCCAGTTTCAGGCGACGCATGTCTATCAATTAGGCTCTCAGTCCGTACCTACTAAGGTGGCAATGACTCACGTCGGGTGTAACAGCGCTAGAAACCTTGACTTCCACCATGCATGTCCAGTGGTAAGCACAACTCACGATCTTTTCGTGGTGGTAGGTCGGTACCTTGATACTACACTGTACAGGTCCTCGTATCCCCATCATCGCGGACGCAAACTGTCCACTACGGAATCAAATATGGGATGGTCTACAAACCCCTTGTCGTCCCCATCGACCAGTCAAGCACTCACTTCAGCTCGTGTCCCACAAGGTCTTTCCTCACATTGCCCACAAACACCACGGCAAAGCCTTCCGTACGCTATTGAGCGGCAGAAACCACATGATCAAGACACCTACTCTGCAATATCCCAGTCATATATCTCCTTGTCGTATGACACGGATCGGACGATTGCCCAGCGATTGTATGCTAGCTCGCTGCCCAAACCACCTGCTGCCTTGCCAGCGACCCTGCAGACCAGGGACTCACCAGCGCTCAATGCGCCGCCCAATCCCCGCCCTCAATCTCATCAGGCCAGGCAACCTCATCAGGCCAGGCACAGTGGTCCTGTGGACTCAAGTTCTGGCGTCACGGACGTTGTTATCATTTCGCCCGCCACTATTCAGCCAGGGGAGTATCAGGAACAAGACGAAATCACCCTTGTGCTTTCCCCTTCTGGAGATGGCTTCACTAGGGGGTTATCGCAGGTACGAGGCGAGGCACCACCACCCTTTATCCAACACTTGCCATTCTCCCCACTGGAGCATCATTCGCCACACGAACGCGTAACATCCCGCCAGAGATTATCGTCCCGTGTAACTGGCCCCCGCCGCCCATCTATTAGACTGGACTCCGTCCCGGAACATCGCAACCTTTCCTCACAGTCTCCCTTGACTCACGATGTCCACTTTCAATCGGTCTCAGATTCACAGCAGGAGCCAGTCCCATCTTATTCCGTAGTGGATAATACGCCTCCACCTCCAGATTTCGAGGATAATTCACAGACATTCCAGATTGTAGGGCGTGGTCCTGGAACAGGGCCTTCATCATCTCCACAGCCACTCGACTCACCAGCAGCTCTCTCCAGAGCACCCACTTACGCTCTTATAGATCCACGGTTCCGGACGTCATCTGTACCATCGCAACATACCGAGGATTCCTCGTCCTCGATACCGTCGTCAAGTCGAAACAATCACAGGTTCTCTAACCGGTCCCCTTCGAACCTTGAGCGACCTCGCAATACTTCGACTACTTCACCCTCTGTTCCAACAATTCACGAATCAGCAGCAGAACTGTATGGGGCCTCCTACAGTTCATTCCCTCCTGTTCGTAGCAGGCCGCCTGCGGCACAGCGGCCGAGCCCCCACATTCGTCCGCCACTCGCTCTGTTTCACTCCCAGTCGTCCCCAGCGGGCGTCACTCCAGAAAGTGCTGTCAATGGCCCGGGTAGTGCTCCAGCTATTCCCTTCCCAACATCCGAGTCGCTCCTTGACACCTCTCATCGCCAGGGTACTAGCATGCAACCGCCGAGAGCCATCTCGCTCCCTGCGCTCCTCCCACCTCTGTCCGCAAATCACCGTCCACCCGATCCCTCGCCGACCACACCCTCGGTTGGATCGCACGATTTCCAGCTGCCCCCCCATAAATCACGAAAACCGCCCAAGGGATACAGCAGCAACACGATACTCTCCCATCCATCGGGCGCCTCTCATCCACCTCCCCAGCAGCAGGTCACTTCACCACCAGTACCCCGTCCAACATCCCCAAACGGACCCTACCAACGTGGCATAAGCGATATATCGCCCGCTCCTCTTGGGTCCCAACAGGTGGTCGTCCAACAAGCTCAGGTGCCCCAGCGACCATCTCCGCACCCGCACCCTCCCGCTCAACATGTGGATGTCCAGCGCGCAACCCAATACCCAGCAGCACCTCGCTCGCTCCCGCCGCCGCTGCCACCACCACCCAACTACCAACTCGGACCCCCTGACCCCAGGCCAACCCCCCAGCAACCCGCGCAACACCATGCCCTCTCTCACGACCGCCCCTCTCACTACCAGCCCCCACCTACATCCCAGGGCGCACCCCCCCCACAAACGGTCCCTCCCCCGGTGGCGAGCACACGTAGCTCGACGACCGATGCTCCACCCAAGTCCAGGCACACCCACACCCATCCAACACCAACAGCACGAAAACCCCAGGTCGTCGCTGCCCCGCCGTCCAGATACCGCCACTACAGTCGGCCCGCAGGTGGCCCATCCACCTCAGATATCGCAGACTCGGAATGCAGTGCAATTTCAGGGTAATTTGCCCCGATATCAGGAGGCTTCTGCTTACGCTCGCCCTGTGCAACAACAGCATGCTGGAGGACCGCCTTATCCTCCTGACAACGAGCCTAGAGGAGTTCAACAAGGTACTATTGTAATGAGCAGCTCGGATAGGAGAAACGTGCTAGAAGGGGGTACCATGTTTGCAGCTTCGTGACAGGGGTGATTCGAGTACTTTGACCTCGCGATGTTCCAGGATTCACGACAACCGAGCTTTCAACACAAAAGATCATTCCATTGCGAAGATGTATGTAATCCGTAAGACTACAAGTCGACTCTCCGAACGACCGTTCGAGTGGTGTAATTCTCTGTATGTAACATTTGATCAAAAAGATACAGCATGGGGGCCAATAATCATAACATTGGTGCGGGGCGGGTACATGATCAGCCAGTGTCAAACTGCATGATCTGGGATCTGGATACGATATGGACGTGCAGGGCGCGCATCGTTCATGCACGGATTGGCCTCACTGACGCGGGTGTTGGGCGTCCACGCGGACGCGGACGGTTGAGTCGCAGAGTTTCAGACGGCCTGCCGTGGTTGGTTTAGATGATAACAAGAACATTACATCCCACAAATGATACGCACGTCATGACAGTCCCTTGTGTAGCATTCCCTCGGCCCACGCTCACGTTGCCGAGGCTGGTGTTGTTCTCTTTATTCTCGAATCCATTGCGCCCAGCGCTCCTCTTTGCCCAGCCTAGAGCGACACGGCGGGCAGTCGACCCAACACGAGGGCGGGGTGGGAGTCCAAAAACGACCTCAGGCTTGACAGGCGAAATGGCAAATGCCTTGCTTTCCGTAGGTTTCTCGCCAGCATTGAGGAATGTCGGTGCCACATTTGAATCGACGGTGACTTGTTGAAGTGCCTTGGATAACGCGGGCTGGTGTGGTGCTGGACTATTGGTAGAGGTGGCAACGCAAGATGCAACCGCCGCACGGAAGTGTTCTGTAGCCGGGGACATAGAGAAGGACGTTTTGATCGTCCGAGGGTACGGGGAAGGGCGACTCTCGACTCTCGACCGCATACGACGAGGTCGAAGTTCTGATGGTAGTGGTCCATAGTTCTGCAGCGAGTGCTCCAAGAGAGCTTGCATTCCAGATGGATGATGCGGAGGGTCAAACGCTAGCAAAAGATGAAGTTAGTGGCGGTAATTATTTGAGGACCCCTAGACTTACATTGAACAGCAAAAATCGAGAAAGGAGTATCAAGCCAGACACGCTTGCTCTCTGTCACCGTATCCTGTGCTTCATCTCTGAGAGCATAATATTTCCTGAGCGCTGTAATGCCGCTCTCGTCATCCCACATCGAAAGCGAGTCCACGGATGATGTCTCTGGATCAACGACAAAGACCCGGGGTGGTCCCATGGTGTTGATCGCAGACAGAGGGACCTTGACAGTCTTCGTAGCAGAACCAGGTGCGGAGTGTTCCGGAGAGTTCATAGGCGAGAACGACGATGTCATCTCCTCCTCAATCGTTTCATATATTGAGGTTCGAGATGCACGGGCTTGAGATATACGCCGGCGATGACCGTGACCACGTGCACGAGGGCGCACACGGTCGAAAGCAGCATTGGAAAGCGGGTGCGTGACGTTTGACAACATGAGATTAACTTGGGACAAATCGATACTTGACTGTGATCCATCCGAGAACGAGGAGTATCCATCGGAAATAGAGAGTGGCGGTGTCTCTACGCCAGAGCTCGAAGTGCATGTACTTGAACGCGAGCGAGTCACACGTGTGGGCCGGGTGAAAACAGGCATGCGGACTGGGAGGAAACATTAGCTCTATGGCCTCGATACTGCTGGCAGAATACATACACGATGCTGAATGATCCTCGCCCTCCGCAACGAGCACTGTATTTTCCAGACTTTGACGCTCGAGAAGTCCATGCTTTGCGCGAATCATCCGCTCGTCACCGAATTTGGAGTTGAGCGTAGACGCAATGGAAGGCTTGGACTCGATTACACGGGACTTCTCAGGCGACTCATAGTCATCAGGACGCACGTTCTTGATGCGACTGAAGACCGTTTCCGGAGGATCTGTAACGATATTCTTCCGCCTCTCGACGCGGACACAAGGTGAGCCTCCAATCATCGACCCTATCGATTGGCGCCTCACGTGACCACCTCCAAGCATCTACGCATCCGTCAGTCCTAGTCATGACGTTGAACAACAGAAGGTACTCACACTAATCATCGTGTCATCTTCATTGGGTGGACTGTGTATGCTAGCAATGCTGAGACTGGAGATGGGGCGATAACGAGGAGGATTCTTGACGTTCGCAGTATCACCCAAGTTCTGGCCAAAGAATCCCGAATCCGACGAGGATACCGAGGTGCGGTAGTCCGTCTTCTCGAAGAGGGAATCCTCGGGAGCGCTTTTGTGAAGTCCATACCGACTGTCCATAAGTGAGTCGTAAGAGGTCGGATTTTCGTACTCCTCCGAGTGGATTCGTTCGCTTCGTAAGCTCCCGGCGAGACTCTCTGGAGGTGAGGCAGAGATAGCCGTCAGCGGCATCCCCCGGTCCAGAGCAGAATCGAGCATCTTGTCTCCTAAACCTGGTCGAACTAGATACCGTCCCGAGAAATCGCTCAGCACGGAATCGACAGAAAAGTTGGGACGGTGTTTGGCCCAAGCAGCTCGCCCACCGTTGGCACCACAGACGGCATAAGACTGTGCAATACTGCTCATGCTGGTGCTGGAGTCCCCACGACGGTGATGACCAAAACTGCGGTTGTAGAGACTGACCGGCGGCCCCAAGGATGCAACAGATGCATTGGACTCATGGCGGCGGTGACTGCGATTGTAGGGATGGGCAGAGTCACGGAAGTAGAAGCTGGATGCGTCACTGTCAACCCGTCTCCGGTGTGGCTGTTTGTGGATGAACGAGAATGTGTCATCCACCGATGTCGACATAGAAAAGGAGAAATCGTCGGATGATGGTCGTTCGCGCAAACTCGCCAAGGGAACAATAGCGCCGTAGTCGAAAGGGTCCGCAGAGCCACCGTTGAGGATATGACCATACGAGGAGACTGAAGCAATGCTGAAAATGGACTCATGTCTCCCGTGTTGCTTATCGGAGGATGCCCCAGGAGGTGGGTAAAACCCTGGACGGTCATCGGAGAATTCAAAGCCTCTCCTGACCTCTGCGAAGGAGTCGAAACCAGCGAAACTCAGTGCCGAAGAGTTCCGTGTGTGATTGCTGACCATAGAGTTCCGCGCGTGGCTGCTGATCACGGAGCTTCGAGCAATGTCGCGTGCCCCGCGCTTGGAGCTTGAGTCAGAATCGAGACGAGGACGCGGGCATGGGGATGGAATCTCAACAGCCTTAGCGAAGATGGATTTGAGCAAGGCGCTCTCATCGCCAGATAATGATGCCGTGGAGAGTGATCTGGCAATCTCTGAGGGAGGAATGATATCTGAAAGCGTGAGAGAAGCCTTTGGTGCGACCTCCTTATCGGCAGCTGCTGGCGAAGGTTTTCCGCCAAACTTGAAGTGTCGATTCAATTGTCCATCCGAGGGGCGCGAACTCACTGAAGTAGTGTTCCTCAAGACCCGGGGAGCAACCAACTCCAGTAACTCGTCATCCGAGGTATTCGTGGCGAAACTGTCCGTGCCAGGGAGCAGAGAAGGTTCCGCGTTGACGTCAATTGGGAAGCCCGTGGCTGAGAGCTCCCGTGACTCATAGTCAAGTGGAAGGCTAAAGGAATTGCCATCTATTCTGGACAACTCATCTTGCAATGTCGGAAGCTTGGGAACTGGCGGAACATCAGCAGACAAAAAGTTACCAATGTCGTACCGAAGGTCGATCTTGGCAGGAGTGCGGAATGCAGTCTCCAACTGCTCGATGAAGCTAAGGCGGTCCGATCCACCAGATTCATTCAGCTTCTGAAGTTCTCCTGTGAAGTCAAACGATTTCTTCGTATCATCCTCGGAGAACGCGCCCGCCTCCTCGACGTCTGCATGGTGGTCATCTTCATCGATAAGTGTAGCACGGAAGATTGGAACGTTGACCACTGAGCCCTGTTCTGATGGGCTGTCTGGTACAGGCAATGCAGTCACTGGTGGCAGCCCGGGCGATAGAAGAGGGGGATTCACTGCATTGGGATCTAGGGACATCGTATCGTCCTGATCCGAGGACGACAAGATGACCTGCAACTCGTCGGGGATGTCAGAATCAGGATCACTTGCGTCGTACTCTTGCTCTGCGGTGCTACCGATAGAACCACCCATCGTGCCAGTCAGACCGAGATTACGACGAGCCTCTGGCGGGATGGGCAGGCTTGGGCTGTCAAGAGCCTTGTCTGGATGCGTGATGGGTCGAACACGCTCAATTGGAACAAGAGCTGATCGCTTGCGAGCGTGACCATGAGCCTTCTTGAACACGGGTGACCCAGACAGACTCCCATGTGAGTCAGATTTCGAGTGGGGTGAGCCAAATGTCAGCGAGGAAGGAGAGCGGTCACGGTCAGTCATACCGAGGACAAACGGAGAGATGCTGGAAGAGGCGTTGTTAGCTTTGATTGAGATGGGGAACTGGCTCGTGGCTGGACGAAGGGGTTTGAAAACAGGCGAAGGATCCGCAGCAGGTGCAGGACTCATGACGGGCTTGTGTTTCGAACGAAGCGTCGGCGTATTCTCATCAGAGCGAACCCTAACGGTGGCAGGCGAAGGCTTTGAAGGAGATATCCCTGCGTTGAGCATTGACCACGGCGCGATGTTCTGTCCGATCCGCACACCAGCATTCTGGGAACTCGATCGCGCGTAAGGTCTCAGGGAGGTCACCGAAATAGTGTTCGCACGCAAACCCTTGATTGGGCTTTCCAACGTCAAACGATTCTTCGCAGGTATAGCACCGTTCTGCCGTCCTGGTAAGAACGGGGAACGCTGGCTCATAGGCGTCGTGTCTGGAGTACCCGGCGTTGCCTCGAGATCCAGTCTGTTGATGAGCTGAGCCAGGTCATTGGTTGCTGCATCCAAGAGTGACATAACACCGTTGTCTGATTGGTGGGATCAGTCACAGTTATCAGTGATGTGATACGGGGACTTACCGTCATCGCCCTCATAGATTGCCTTGGGTCGGCTGCGGCCGAGGAGTTGTTCCGATACCGGGCGAGCACGAGCCCGTTTCACTGGCGTTTCCATCGACAGCACGGATTCTTCCTCCTCAGTGCCATGTCCGTCCACAGTCGCCTCTTGAATGGTGACAATGGGTGCTACAGGCCGTTGTGCCACCTCCTCTTCCTCACGCTCTGACAGGGTGCCAGGGAATACTGCCGCTAGCGGCGTCCGCTTCCTACTATCTGATGACTTCCTGTTCGAGTCTTTCCCCGTCTTGCACTTCTTACTCTTGTCCTGAGATTTGTCCTTGCTCCTGCTCTCCTTGTCCTTCCGCCGAATTTCCTTGACTGTCTGAAGTCCCGCTTCGTCCCACCGCACGGAGGCTGCCACCGAGCTGCCTGACGACCCGCGTGAAGTACAAGAAGAAGTCGACATTGGACGAAGAGACGACGCTGTTGACATCGTCGAGCCCGATCGCCCACGTGCAAGAATACCACCACCCAATATATGAGCAGAATCTACCGAAAGGCGGTTGTTCGCAGTGTTTGCAGCCACGACTGAAGAGGCCGTGGATCCACTGCGAGATGACGGCAACCGCATCGTCGAAGGTAATCCCAGCCCCAATATGCTCGCCTTCTTCTTCCCGAGGGACTTGCTGTCGACCTTGGAGCCTGCGGGGCTCGCGGTCAACGCGCCCGCTTCGAAACTGCTTCCCGAGTAACGAATCGTTTGCTTTGCCTTGTCTTTTTCCTTTTCCTTTTTTTTCTTCTTTTTCTTTGCCTCGGGGTCCTTCTCTTTTCCGGGAGCGTCAACGTCATCAGGATTGGGGCCGTTCTTGAGTTGAGCCCAACTACCGATGCGGGCGAGAGAGCGGACGGACCGCATAGCTCTGATCGCAACGGAACCCTTACCGGCACCAGGCGGCGCAAGAGTTGCTGATGGAGGTGTTGAGACACGGAGGTACTCCACAGGGGAGTTGGGATATTCCGTGTAAACTGGGCTGTTGAGAAGAATGCCCGAATCAAGAGAATTAAATCGCGCTCGCGAGTCAGTGGGATTCTCGAGCTGTTCAGGGGCTACAAATCCATCAATACCAGGGAATTGAGGCCCTTCATCGCGACTCACCTTTGACCCGTTCCTTGTTGTTCTCTTTCTCTTTCTCCTTTGAGTCTTTCCTTCCACGTCCAATGCTCCACCACTTCTGATTCTCATCCACCTTAACCTTTAACAAGTTCTCCTTCTCCTTCTTCCCTCCTTTCTCCTTCGGTTTAGCAACGGATGGGACATTCGTCACTTCACCCAACGTTCCCCATTGCATCCCATCCAGCGCAACCCTCGACTTCTTCTTCTTTACCATGAGGATTTCCCCAATGTCAGGATCGTTGGCGGGATCGACATATATTTCAAAGCCACCGCTCCCACTCCCGACAGACTCTACTCCAACGCGTCGAACGACGTCTGAAAAATCTTGGTTGCGTTCTTTCGCCGAACATGACGCGAGGAGGCCTAGCTTTGACTTCTTGGGGACAAGGCGCTTTCGCGAAGCTTGACCGCCTGCGATCTGCTTCGGTGCGATGGAGACGGAAGCCGGTTCACCTGTCGTCCATGGGGCGACACTTGGGACATGGCGCGATGTGTTTGCTTCAGAGGGCGTAGCAGCTGTCAGACGTATGGTGGGAACCTGCGGTTTAGCAGCAGGGGTTGCAAATGGGGATGGGGACCGTGCGCGAACAGCATCCGAGGTCGGTCGTGAAAGTAATTGCAGGGGCATTAGCCAATAAAACCAGAAACAAGTAAATCGTGAGACGGTGTCGATCGTTGATTCGTTAATAAAACAAGGTCGTCGAAATGCGAAAAAAGCAGATGATGAAAACTAGAGATGAAATAGAGGTTGAAAGCACGAGGAATAGGTGTAGTCGTTAGTTCTAGGAGTCGTTATGTTCAGTGCGTGCGAGAGTCTTGATATGAGTCGAATAAAACTTGGTTAGATTCCAAGCGTCGGTGAGCACGTTGACGTATCGTGGGTCGAAACGGATCGTGAGTCAAATGAACTCGTTAATGCCTTGTAGTTAGTAGATGAAGAAATCGAATCTCTGTCTTCTCCATGAGCATATGATGAAGGCGAAGGAGACGTGACCACTCTGACTGACCTTGAGCGACGAAGCGAATTACTTACGGCCTATGACGACAAGGCTTGCAATGGCAACGACGGCAAGGTCGGCGACGGCAAGCACTTGTTGTTCCTTGGGATCGTTGTCTGCGACGGCGCAAGGAGAGAAACAGAGACGCCTCATTACAAGTTGAATTCGAACTTGTTTGTCCTTGTGGGTGTGAATACAAACAACACGTAAACAAACGCGTCGTAAATGAGAGCACGAGACCACTGCTTACGGGACCAATGTCATTAATGCTGTGACGGCGGCAACGAAATACAAGGAGCCCTATATGCACCATGGGTTCAAACGCAATACCTACCAAGTATGTACAATATTCTTCCAAATATTCAGTCATAATAATACACTTGGCTCATGGCCCACAAGGGCTAGGGAGCGACACCGGCAAACAAGACAGGAGCGCGATGGGTGGTTAAGAATGGCAAGTGTGTTTAAAATCCACGCTGAGCAGGTCACAAGATAAATCGAAGCCTGGTATCCTGTGAAAATTCGCGTCGTCAGCTACCATCACAAGCACAACGGGGGACGCACAATAGGGCGTGAGCTAGACAGCCTGGCTTTCTGCTGGGAGTGCTGTCGTAAGATGTCACGAAGGGATCGTAGTAACTCTTGATAATTCTGTGTTGGCCTGCGGGCTATGTTGTAAGGTGAATTCCTATCTTCACGTTTTGCGGTCTCTCTCAACTTACATAACGTGGTCACAAATGCCTAGAGGTAAACGAGATTAGATACGCCTTGGGATCTCAACGGCAAACTACTCACGTAGCTCATCGCGCCCACAGCCACCCCTCTCCGGACGGTGTCAGCACTCCTCTGGTTATCTTTGCGTGCAGCAAATGCCACCACGTCCGCCCGTGCCATCTTTTTTGCCCATGCATGGACCGAAACGCCTCTTTCTCTTCTCAGTCGCCCATTGGTGTGGTACTATAATCAGGCAACCCATCAGAGGTAAAAGGGGAGAACGATGTTCTTCGACGCACGACATACGGCAGGTCTGAACATCCAATCATGTCAGTTTATGGATCCGTCCATAAAAGCAAAAGACCCACCCAGTGCAGTGCCTGAGTGGCATGACTGTCAAACGTCATTCATAGTCAAATCCCTGTTACTAGGACTGTGCATGTTCTTACATCGAAAACAGCCTGCGTTCATATGATCAACTACGACTGCCTCGTGAACCCCTGGAAACTTACCGTTAGACGGCATCCTTGTGGGAGTGACTTCACCTAGAAAACTAGGAGCTTAACCAAAGCGAACTAGACCCGTCAGCCAGATCATTGCATACCATGATACGATGCATTTCCTATGCTCTGGCTGTCAGCGCCGGTGAGCAATTTCAGAAACATCCCGACTCACGTCATCTAGAATGACACCTGCTGTCTTGTAATCCACTGGGTATATCACTGCAATCCGCTACTACATGACTAAGACCCGGCGGTCATCGAAGGAACCAACGCGCCTTCATCGAATCCGCCAATCTCATCACCGTCCTTGGTGGGGATCTGTCCTCCGTGCCCTGAATCTGACCAAGCGGCAAAGTCAGGGGTGTCCAGAGAACCGAAAGTAGTCTGACGTCGTCTCACAATGGAAGAATAACGAATCATGGGGTCGTGCGTCCTTCACAAGCCATCTCATGGCGTCGGTCATGTTTGTCCTTGTGGGCATCTGTCGCGGATTCGCCGTTTCATCCATCAACATCACGATATCGCCATCTTTGAAGCCCCATTGACCTGGTGTCATATACCGATCAGTGCAATGTCGTATGTGATACAGCAGGAGACTCACTCGTAAGGAATCGTCTTACGTTCGTGATGTCGTTGACACAGCCACGTAGTTCGCGCCTGTGACCTTTGTAGTTTATCCCGATCTATGGATCATCGCGAACGATATGCCTTAGTCCACCGATACAACGCTTGTCAATATTCACTCACACACAAAGCTTTCTTTCTCCCTGTACATTTCGAATACTCACAGTGTCCATTTCCATGGACGCGGATCTGTTGATGCGACTGGGACGGTGCTGCGTTCATGATTCGAGGTGCGGATGCATTGCCTGTCGAATGTACACGTTGCCGATGTCCATGACTCGGCTGGCTCAGATGCCTCGTCTGAGTGGCAGTAGGAGCATTTGAATGCAGGTGAGTCGAGCTCATAGCTCTACGAAGCGGTGGAGGGGCCTGAGCTGTAGGGAAGACATGCGAACCCTGAGAAAGCGTTGGTCGAGGCTGAGGAATTGTCGGTCGAGGCTGAGG